>JAGPOY010003276.1:0-17147 GCA_018983105.1 Silene uniflora
GCTTCTTGAATTTTGACGCGAAAATACAAACTACAAATGTATGAGAACATAAGTGGGGGAAAAATAAAAATGACAACTTGAACTATTATGAATGTCTATTATTATCTATGTGATAATTTTAATCTGCTTATATTTGGATAATTATATGAAAATATATTTTTTAAAAATAATAAGAAATTAAATCTAATTTTATTAGGATAATTTTATTAAATTTGTTTCGAAATCTACTCTTGTTAGGATGATTTTATTAAAATTATCTTTAATTATTAAATCTGTTTCGAAATCTACTCTTCTTAGGGTAATTTTATTTAAAATTTGCTTTAGTTATTAAAACATGTAGCCAATCATATCGCTTGAAATGTTTCTGCTCTATGTGATAATTTTAATCTACTTATATTTGGATAATTTTATGAATTTTTTTTTTAAATAATACTCCCTCCATTTTTCTATTTTCACCCTCATTTCTCTATTATATGTGAGGAATATTTTAATGAAATAGGGTAAAAATAGAGAAATGGAGGGAGTAAGAAATTAATTCTAATTTTATTAAATTTGTTTCGAAATCTACTCTTGTTAGGATAATTTTATTAAAAACTGTTAAATTAAAATTTGCTTTAATTATTAAACATGTTTCGAAATCTACTCCTATTAGGATAGTTTGATTGAAATTTGCTTTAATATTAAACCCTCTAGCCAATCATATCGCTCGAAAAGTTTCTACTTTATATATATGTATTGATTGTAAAATCGTCCCATTTTAAAAAAAAAAATCCATATTAGACATATTTCAATCACGTCACACAATATACATCATTCCTTTACTTACTATGATACTTCAGCTGTTTGTACTCCTGCTTCAGTAGAAGTTGCAATTATCCTGAAACCATAGTTTTACACAATCACTTGACGACTAAGGACGGACTTACAATTGTAGTAATAAGTATGAGAAAAGCTGTAGCCTGTAGGGTGGGTATGTATTGGCGGTTGAAATATAATATTAAAATTTCCTGAATCCGCCACTAAGGCCGGCCAAAGGGTAACTGGATATTTACCCGGAGAGTCGAGTATGGTGTTGGCGAAGAGAGTGAGCGACACCAAGAGCATCCAAAGCCTTCCATGCATTAGTCCAAGTATTAAAGGCAGCCCCAGTAACTCTGAGTGTATCATATGATTCCAACACCAATGCTCTTAATCCCACCCTACATAACATAACATATCATATTTATTAAGTTGTTCATCTATATTAGTAGAACCCATTCGAAATTGGACTCGGTTTACTAAGTGTCCGACACGTATTAATTAAGTGAAAAGATGAGGAAATGCGTACTACGTTGTAGTCCGTACCTGTGAAGAGCAAGCGCGAGTGAGAGACCGGCAATTCCGCCACCAACAATAACAATGTCTTGTGTTGTTTCCATGTTATATATGAGGCTCAATTATTTTTGATTGAATATATAAGTGGATTATGTCAAGTGATATATTCCCTTTATATATAGGCAAAAAAGTTATGGTTTATCTACAGCACTGAGTTGTGATATAGTATATCTATGTCATGGATGACAGTAGCAAGCAGCCAGGAAGTGAAGTGATGATGCATACGATTACGACTTACGAGTGAGAGCTATACTACCACACTGTACTACAGTAACTACACTACCGATGGTGGGTGTCCAATACTTTTTTTAATAGATATTCGGATTAATTGTACATATATAAAGAAGAGGGTTCACTTTAAAAGTTCAAGAACAATACCGCCTAAAAATGATAATAGATGTAATGATGTAAAATAATTCTTTGGTTTATATAATCGTAGTAGTAGACTAGTAGTAGTAGTAGTCAAATTCTCTTCATCTTAGCCAATGTGAGATATTTACGAGTTAAACTCTACTTACACTCTCCCACACACGAAAGGTCTCCATTTAAGGAAAATAGACCTTCCCGATCACACAGAATTGTGAGATGTAATGCTTGCGAGTCTATGACTACAACACCAGTACAAGACTTTAGAAGTTTAGAATAAGAACTTATAACGTTGCTCTCATATTTAAGTTTGTGCTAGTTGTGGAGTACGAATATAGGACGAGGCATCTTTTAGTGATTGATGCCATTTATTCCACCCACAAATTCTCATTTGTGACGGACACTATCCGTCACAAATGAGTGACGGATACCATATTTTCTCACAAAATATCCATCAAGGGTGAGTGGAGAAGCACATGGAGGGTACCCACCTTATCCCCTTTACCCATTTCCACTCACAAAATACCCGTCGCAAGCAAGACCTACTGCCACCCACCATTGCAAACTCTTATCGGACATCCGCTCCTTGCAGCAAGGGTGGCGAGTGGTGAAAGACGTGACACCAGCATAAATGATCCAATACTACCTGCGTACCTGGTTCTGCCTCCGAGACTAATAAAAAAATGATAAGTTTAGACGTTTAGTAGTAACCAACCAGTACAGTACAGAGAATTGTCAAAATATTCGACAGGGCAAAATCAAGAGCAAGGCAAACTTTAAGGTTATGCTCCGTAAGTATTTGTCTATTGATACCACGGGTAATAAATAAAACAATCATTTCACTTTCAAACACCATGAAATGTTAAAATGTAAAATTCAAAGCAGGCAAACATCAACACTACTCCGTACATGAGTTTTTCGTTCATTGAGCTCAGCCACCTTGCCTGCCTTATGCGCTTTCTGGAAATTTCTCCTCGTAAATCTGAGGAAGCTGCATCAAGAATAAACATAAAAGTTTTAAATTCCAAATCTGAAAATTAAGAAATTATCCTACAAAATTTATATTTATAATGGTCATCACTTCAGTTCTAACTGACCATGAAGGTTGCAGTGATCATCTTTCCTGCAAACCATCGGCCATGGAGGGCTTGCTGTGCATTCATTGCAGCTTGTGTATTACTGAACTTCAGGTACACATGTCCTTCACTGAATCTGCACACAAAGTAAAACAATGCAGAAATTTAAAACATGAATGCCATAAGCAAGATTTTCGTTGTGGTCAAGAAAGATATCCGAATTAGAGCCAACAATATCTACAGTAGTCCATCCATCACATTTAACACGCGCAATTGAATTTGGTGGTCAAACAATATCAACTGCTACTTGTAAATTACAGGTGTACAATGGGTACAAATTTTATTAAACAATGATATAAAAATAGTTTGATTTGATATATATCAAACATGACAAAGTATATATGCTATCTCCGCTTATACTATTTGAAGAAACCGGTTAACCACCAAAGTCAAATGGGTACAATAGATTTGGATGGAGGTAAGTCAATACATAAGCAAACATGAGTAACACTGCACTCATCAGTTGAGATGCCGATACTTATGGTAGTTAAACTTTGAAAGGCAAAAATACTGGTGAAAACAAAGACAAGATGACAATATTAAGAGCCTTCTCAACTATAGTAGTACTATTATATAGAAGTAGACATTATGACAAGTTGTCGCGGGGCCTGATCTCGATCATTGCACCACAAAGGTAGCCTATACCAGCTCAAAATGAGATAGTGGTACTGGTAACCTTTGAAACCTAAAACAGTCACAAATCGCTTCCATATCACGAGCCAGAATTAAAACCATGTTTGTGGCAATGTTATATAACGATATACTTTGATACTTTCAGTCACGTCAAAACTAAACTAGTCAAGTGAACTCAGATAATCTCTCCCGTAAACCTTTGGCCATGGAGGGCTTGCTGTGTATCTTGGGACACTCAACATCTTTGGGACCTCAAACAGGCTAATAATGATAAATCTAGAATTGGGTTCTTACTTGTCGACGGAGATATGCGTCAACGGTCCATGCTTGGCACATTCACCCATGACATCGTCCTTTATATCCAGATCAAAATCAGGTTCCGTCTGGACATAAAAACAAACATGAGCGGACGAAAACCAAAAAAAAGGGAATAGTGAAAACTGAAAACCACCAAAATAGTAATACCCACCTCCGTCTTGGGATCAAACATATTCTTCAGCAAAAGGCATTCACTGGGGACACCTATGGCCTCAACTGGTGGAAGGGCCACAGGAGGAATAGGGAGACCAGCACCAGCGATCCCGCCTAATATGGGAGTAACGATAGGGGCAGAACCAAGCATGGGTGCAGATGATGTCGAAAAACCAGGAGATGAGGTAAATGAATTTCCGACGCTGCATCAAGACGTTCGAAGATAAATTTCAATACATAACCTACTTTAACAGTGAACCATATGTTGATATAAAAACTACTAACCTAGAAAAAAGGAGTACTAAGTCACACTTCAAAATGTAAAAGAAAATTTCCCCTAGAAACTATGCGACAAGTTTACGACACTACTTTTAAAAATGTAGCAACGCTTGCAATGGAGTTATAAAAAGACAGGTTAAAACACAGAAAAACAAAAACTAACCTTGGAGCATTGCCACTACGATCTAGTTTTTGCATGAGAAGTGCTCGTGAACTTGCATTTAAAGCCTGCAAAAAACAAGGAACTGCTGATCGAGGACTAACAACCAGAAAGCCCAAAAAGATGGTACATCATAGCATAAGGCTAGCAAGGTTCAAAACGTAAACAGGAAGCTGAAAAGCTCAAACTCTTAATAAAAGAATAATAGAAACACCCCAGCCCCAAATCTTCTCTCCGCTCCCTCCCTAGGTGTACTCGTCTCACTTCTCGAACCCTTTACCACCTATCTCTTTACTCTCTTACCAGCCTCGCTCCACGCTTTTCTTCTGTACAAGTCTTCATATGTCCAAATAACGTCCACAGAATGTCAACTAGAAAGTAATTAACTGTGGAGAGCTTGGTCGCAAATTTTTATATAGGCCAATATTTCCAGAAATCTTTTGGGTGACGAGAAAAAAAATAGATGCACACTAGATAGGCAAGGGGGGGAAATATAGGGAGGGGGAAGGCTGAAAGATGAAAACTAATACTAACCAAGCCACCGCCTTCATCATCATCTAAATCACCATTGGTTGCCCCAACATCTTGCATTCCAGGTTGATCCGTGACAGCCGACACCTAGAGATAAAAATGTTAACATAAGGCACATAGTATAACGCTCTACATTAAACAGTGCAATTACCAAACAAATAAAGAGAAAGAGACAGCAAATATGCAAATATGTATGACAACATTTAAAGAACCCTAATGGGGATCAGAAGCAACCCAAATTTCAGATTTGATCTGCAGCATCCAATAAAATACCTGGATTGTTTTTTAAGTACATAAAATGTCTACTATTGAAATTGAAGGCCAGAAGATTTGTTTTTTACTAGACTATATTAATTAACAACTTTTAACTTATCCATAGCATAGGCTGAAAGAAAACTTGGCGTTAATATTTACAGTGAAACCAACCATTACCTTGATATACCGGCCACCAATATCCAATTGCCCATTCAGTGTCTGCGCAGCTTTAGCATCTTCAACACGTGAAAACTGGAGGACAATAAGATAAATTAGAATATAGGCTAAAATCTTAAATAAGAGGTAACAATATTTCACAACAATAAAGTTTTAACAAGGAAAAATAATATGACGCATGTGGCGTACATCATTCTCAGCCAAAAAGAAAAAAGAAAGGCAAGTAGACCCTTGAAGATAGTAACAATCCTCACCTGGACAAAAGCAAAACCTTTACAAAGACCTGTCTCATCACGTGGCAGTTGCACCAGCTCTATAGTCCCAAATGTTTCAAAAACCTGTACAGAATTCGAACAGTTGGCTAAATTAAGGAAATAATTGACCAACACAGCATGCAGCAAGAAGAAACCGGCTCGAAATACCAGTCAAAATAAACTTCTAGAGGCAAATAGCTCACACACTATCTTCGAATGTACATAGCTTAGATAGCTTTGATCCTTGAGAAACCAGACGTATCATCTATGGCAAGATGTGCTTAATAGTAAAATCCTGCCCAGATGACCACGTTTTTTACCAGCCAACTTTTATTCCTTTAACTTCTATCCAATACAATGAGACTTAACTGACTATGGAATAAACTTATTATACTGCCAATGCATAGCACATTCGATCCCAGCAATAACTGCTAACCTTTTTTAGCAGAAGAAATTGTACCCCGAGACTAAGATGTTCAAGGGCACGTGTCATTAACAGAGACTACGACAATGCAAACAAACCAGGAGTCCAAAACACATTAGATTTTCTTACCACACGAATCTGTTCTTCTGTAATATTAGGTACTAAATTTCCAACATATAGCTTCCTTGCAGCCCCAGAACCTGTCAGACTAGTACCTCCAGCGGCAGTTGATGTAGACTGAACCAAATTTTTCTCAGCTTCAGAAGGTTTAACCATAACAGGTACCCCACGGATAAGTTGTCCGGAAAGAGCTATAGCCATTGGAACTGACATGACATCATAAAATTCAATATACCTGCAAAAGAAAACAATGGACATAAAGACACTTATTTGGGGATAAGTAACGCATGATACATAATAATCTCACCATATAATGGAGTAAATACAGATAGAACGGAAATCAACCGATTTCAAATGAAGAATGTAACTTGAACATGCCGTGCATATCATAAGCAACACTGATATATAATTATATACAGATCATTTTTTTAAAATCAAAAGCTAACGAATTTCCAAGACATAACACTACATCTTATACTTCCAAGTTCCACTGATCCACAACACCAAGAAGGTAGCAAACGTCAAAGCAAATCTGAATCATGAATATCTTAGCCTTCCATTTATGTTATTAAGATCCTCAATATCCCGGTAAATCTACATTAGACTTGAAAGTTAGCAGAGGGACATTTCACTATATCCTCATTCCTCAACCAAGTTTTTAAACAAGAGAATTAAAAAAAAAATGATCCAAGTGTTCAACACTCCCTTATAAATTTATACATTTCTTGCAAACCCCTCCCCTTTTAAACATCTTTTATGTCCGATACTCTTCAAGACCACTTTCCCGCGGAAAATTTCAACTTCCGGCATTGACCACTAAAGTTACGGAAAACCTATTTTTCCTTCTTTTTACTACATATCCATCCAACCGGTTTTTTCCCCCTTTCAACTTCCTTTCTAGTTCAGAACTTCAGATTTATCAAAAATACGACTATCGAGGAAAAACAACAAAAATCACTGGTTCTCCATGTCATCATCGGAAAAATGGAATTTTTCGGCCAGAATGTGCAAATGGAGAGTGTTAAGAATAAAATTTATTACAAGGGACTGTACTTCAAAAGAAAGTGAAGTGTTTTTCAAAACTTTGTATCTAAAAGTGAGTTTGGGAATCAAACCTACAGAAAACACTGTAAAATAGATAAAATAAACAATTCATGACTTGGGCAATCTGTGTGTAACTCAAGCACCTGAGGATAAACAGGACTTAACCAACCTTAATTTTTGTTTTAAGAAAAAAAAAACATCACAATTCAAAAACCCACCAATTGAATCTGAACTCGTCAAAAAGACTTACCCCACTCCTTTGGAACGTCTGGAACTGCGATCCATTATAAGCCTTACATCTCGTACCTAGAGAGAATATTCAGCACTTAGTGATGATTATTGAAACATGAAAATACATCAATTTTTTGTTAATACTAAATGTAAACTACCAGGCCCTAATATTTCAAGACAAACAGAAAACATAAGAAAAAAGTATGTTCATCAATATGAGTTTTAACTCTAATTTGTCATCATATATTCTCAACAAATTTTCCCTAATTAGCTTATTATCATGTGCCCTAAGGGCACATGTTAGAAATCCGTGATAAAATAATTTCAAAAAACTCAACATATATTCAAGAAATTTTCAAATTATCTTTTGTGGGCCTCTCAAGAGATAACAATAAAATTTAAATAGCGGTCACTATCCAGTTTTGAAGAATGCACAAGGGAAACCACAGGGAAGAGAACATACATACTTCGGTAATTCAGTTTTTCTGAAGAAATTTTTCTATTAGATGAGATTACAGAAACATACGTCTAATTTAAAAACATGGATAATAGCATAAACATGATCAACTGAAAAGCTCCGGACAGAGCATTTAGATTTCCTACCTTGCCTGCTCTTGAGAAAAACTCGAAAATATCTCTTTCATCTGCCCTTAGAGGAAGCTGTCGGTAGTACATGGCAAGTTAGCAACTATTACATGCAGAATACTACAAGAAACATGAAAAGTTGAGAGACCACATGAATTGATGTATAAAAAATTAACATACCTGATAAGCAAAAACTGTTCTCTGATCCCTTTCCGGGTCAGCCTCTGGCTCTGTTGTTTCATCCTTCTTTTCTTTATGACGTCTGCAGGGCAACAAGTATCAAGAAACTTATTTAAAAAGAATGAGGAAAGACACTACACTTGGTACGCATTCATGGAACAGAAAAAAAAAAGCCCTAATCTAATTGCGAGGACCATTAATATCCATAAGACCAGTACGAACGTAAAAAAAAATATAAGGTCAATTTAAATATCTGGACATAGCAGCATTTGCTCCACTACTTGCACAAAAGATGAACCAGGCCCTGCAGCGAGGTATTAAATGAATTAAGATTTCACAAATCACATAGAGCGGAACGTGTAACACCACATAAGAATTAGAGAATTTTGACAAACCTGTCGAATTCAAGGACACGAACGTCAACAAACAGATTTTTTGTTTAAAAAAGAAAAAAAACAGCTATATTTTCTATAAAATAAAACATTTCGGAGGCCACAGAGCGGTCTACTTTTGTGATATCTAAGATGTCAAACAGACTTTAAAGATCCATTAAGGAGAGCATATATAACCATATTTCTTTGCACTATAAATATTTTTAAAAAATTAAGAATTTTTCTCGAATGAAGACTTTAATAAAACTCAATAGGCTAGTGCTTCATATTATGTCACTAATGGTGTTACGAATTATTGGTCCTGTAAAATGGTATGGGACCTTGTTAGCCAAACAATGTTAACCCCACAACAATCAGAAGATGGAGTGCTTCTCCTAAGCAAAGCTCATCACTCCCTCACCAGCATGTCTGCAACACAGCAAATGTGATTTAGCAATATGTCAAGAGATGTCTGTCTGATAAGAGATTTTCAAGGATGTCATCATTCCCCTAAAACCTCCAATGATGAATCCCAACAGCAAGACACCTCACAAATTCCCACGAGTCTAGGAAGACATTAAAACCCATAGCCTGAATTCCAGAGCCTGGCTCATTCGCCAGAATGACCAGGTGAAGATTGCTCTAGCAGATCTGCGAGTTCCGAGAATCTACTTTTCAATAATGAGAATTCAAAAACAAAAAGCATAACTAGACCAACAGATTTCGCAGATTAAACAGATACATAAGAGAATAGCACCTCAACGGATCAAATAGAGATGAAATAAAAGCTAAAAAATGTATTTAAAATCCAACAAATCTATGATCAGGTCACATGAAGTACCTAGTCCTTTAAAACAAAAGGACTGACAATTAATAGAGGGTTTCACAAACGGTAAACTTACACTTCATGTGTACCACAACCACTATGCGGCTTTCCCAATTAATGTTCCCATATTTAAAACAAAAATGAAGCTTAGATAGATACTCCATTAAGAATGGCAACTTTTTCTTCAAAATGCCGTGCAAGTGTGCAACGTGCAATTTTTAAGTTAAGAATAAGGAAAAAGGCGGGCTGGAGATTATATCTTTGAATAAAGAATCTGCATAGACCCCTTTTGTTACCAAAGTTACGTTGGAGCCCTTTCATTTATTATATGTTTATATATATTTTTAAATAATATTATCAAATGAGACCATAAACAAACATGGTTTGACCAGCCAAAACGAAAAGTCGCTGGTTATATTTGATACTGTATTTACATATACATTTACATCACCTTTTTTTGGTATAGATGGAACATCTGATAGACACCGGTTAACTTAAAGGATCTACATACAAAGTAAAGCAAATATATCATCAGCTACTAGAAACAAATACCTCAATGTGTACGTTGTTATGAATAGAAATAAAATCGAAGGATTAAAAAGCAACAAGACAAACATTGAGCAATCAAAGTTTCGTTGTGAGTACTACTGAGGCTCAGAATAATGAAGAAAAAAGTTGGTTAACGAGAAACTCTGACATATGTACCTGGTTTCTCTGTCACGTGGATCTCTGTCCCGACTTTTTTCTCTGTATTCCCTCTCTCGACTTTTTTCCCTATGTTCTCTATCACGGCTTTTTTCCCTGTGTTCCACATCCCGACTCTTTTCCCTGTGTTCCTTGTCCCGGCTCTTTTCCCTGTGTTCCCTATCTCGAGTCTTCTCGTCGTCATCCCGAGGTCTATCAACACGACTTCTACTGCGGCGATCACGGTCCTCTCTATCTCTGCCTTTGTCACTCTCCTTGTCACGGTGACGTTCTTTCCTTCCAGAATCACGATCACGCTCCCGTTCTTTATCTCTCTCCTTGTCTTGGTCACGATCTCGCCCATTCCTGTCTTCTCTTTCTCTGTCTTTATCCCTATCCCTGTGTTCTCTGCTACTCTTATGTTTCTCTCCATCTCTCTCACTCCTTTCTACATCTCTAGATCGAGATCTACGTCTGGATGAACTTCTTTCCCTATGGCGGTCACGACCTCGTGCATCATCAACAGCCCTTGACCGCTTAGATTTTCGATCCAAATCATCCTCATCCTCATCCCTATGGCGAGAACTAACTCTTCGATCCTTATCTGCAGATTTGACCGGTTCATCCCCACCATTAGTAGCTTCTTTGGTTATTTCAGGGTTTTCTACCGTCTTCTCCAAATACTCATACTCGTCGAAATCCATGTTGATACCTTGAATCACTCCTCTAACAAACTATTCACCTTGCACCTGAAAATGGTAGCGCATCAGTCAAGTGGAATATTCAGAAATACTCAAGCACAACAGAGTTATAGCTCTCCACATAATTTGACATTCAAATATTCGACATAAAAGCACCCAGAGAACCTTGTTGAGAGTGAATAAGTGCCAGACTGACTCAAATACTCCGTATTCAATATTAGCCTATATCAACACGCAAACGCTCGGAGACAGTCAGCGTCGCACATAAATCAGTGTTGGTCAAAATATGAGTCTATTTTTTAGTGATTAGTACTCCCTCCGTCTCAATCATTTGTTAATTGTAATATTTGACATAGAGTACTCAAAGGAGAACCTTGATGACAACGAATAAGCGTCAGACGGACTCTAATACAAAGTACTCTATGTCAATATTAGACTGATTGTGTCTGAGCGTTTGCGTATTCAATATTAGCCTATATCAACACGCAAACGCTCGGAGACAGTTCTCTAATACAAAGTACTCTATGTCAATATTAGACTGACTGTCTCCGAGCGTTTGAGTATTCAATATTAGCTCGGAGACAGTTCTCTAATACAAAGTACTCTATGTTAATATTAGACTGACTGTCTCCGAGCGTTTGCGTATTCAATATTAGCCTAAATTAACACGCAAACGCTCGGAGACAGTTCGCTTCGCGCATAAATCAAGAATTCGTCGAATCGTATCGATTTTGATTAAGTCGACAAGGAGTATCGCTAAAAAAACCTCGCCGACATCGAATAAGCGCGCAACTGACCGTAAGATGAAGAATTCAATGGTAATCTATGAGGCGGAGCGACAGTAAGTATCGCGCAGAAATCAAGTGTTCGTCGATAAAATCAAGATGCTGATAAACTAAAAGGAGTACGAAAATAAAACAGAAAAGGAAGAATACGAAGGAGAGAGACGATGTTACCTTGATAGAAGGACGAATTGTGCGGCGGAACTGAGAAAGTAGAAGGGGATTTACGAACTGGGGTTATTTGGGAATTAGGGTTGGTCGATTTCAGAAATTGGAGGATAGGAGAGGAGATTAGGAGACTAGGAGATAGGAGTTGCGAAGTAATGTGTAAGCCAGATTTGATGAGTTTAGGACACAAAGGGTCTCTAAACTTTTTTTTTTTTTTTTTTGGGAAAAGTTAAGTATATTACGGAGTAATAATCATCACAAGCGGTACAAAGTGTCATATTACAATTCATATGGTGTACATCAAAGAATGCAAAGAATACAACCTAAAGAAAAAAAAAACAGTACAGCCATTAGCTACTAATAAGCTGCAACCAAATTTTGTCTCGAGGTTTCAAGGAGCTCTCATTCATTTTTTGGAATCTCGTCTTGACATCATTGAGTAGCTGCTGAACAACAGTGTCAGGTCTCTTCACAATAGCATTCACTCTAACATCATTTCTTACCATCCAAACATAATATTGCAAAGCTATAAAGCAACTGCCAACATATCTCTTCTGAAGCCTAGTGACATTTCTGCCTCTTGCAAACCAAGTAACCATATCATGCACATTGAATTTTACACGAAGTTTGGACTGGAGAAGGCTAACACATTTCTTCATGTACTCACACTCAGAGAATAAGTGTGTGTGAGTCTCAGGATGCCCTCCACAAATGTCACAGTGCACAGATATAGCCACCCCCCTTCTAACCAGCCTGTCCTTAGTGAGCAATCTTTCATGCTTGATTGCCCACCCAATAAAAGCTGATTTAGGCAGATTTAGAGAATTCCAACACAGATGAAACCAATCTACTTTTGGCTGAGACTCCTTCAACCAATTATACCCAGATTTGACAGTGTAAGGCAGGGCACTATTCAACCATTTATCACTTGTATGGGCTTGCTTAAATTTGATCATTATTTGGGAGATTTTCCTCCAGGGCCAACCACTATCAGAGGGAGGAGAGTAGTCAGTCCAGTGCTTCCCTTTCATATAAACATGATTAACCCATTTTACCCATAAATGATCCTTTTTTTGTGCAAGCCACCACACGTACTTCCCTAATAAGGCAACATTCCAAGTTTTAATATTGCTTATGCCCAACCCTCCTTCTCTCTTTGGAGAACAACAAGTGGTCCAACTCACAGCAGGAGCTTTGACATAGTTAGATTTACCACCCCAAAGAAAGTTACTACATAGTGAATTGATTCTCTTCAGAATACCATTTGGAATCAGGAATATAGTAGCCCAATAAGTATGCAAAGTAGATAAGACAGATTGCACCAGAGTCAGCCTGCCAGCATAGGAGAGGTGTCTTGTCCCCCACCCTCTAATTCTTGCTACTATTCTATCATTAAGCTTCATGCCATCACTTTTTGAGAGTTTTTTTGAGGAAATAGGCACACCAAGATATTTAAAGGGTAATTTGCCTCTCTGAAAACCAGAGACTTGTAAAATATTAGCAATATGCTCATTAGACATGCCATTAAAATAAATTTCAGACTTGGTTCTATTCAGTTCCAAGCCAGAAGCAGAGGAAAAAGTGGCAAAGCTTCTAAGTAACCACATGATAGCAGATTCAGTCCCCTTAGAAAATAAAAGCAAATCATCAGGAAAGAGGAGATGATTTAGCTTAATGTGACCACAAAGAGGATGATACCTGAACCCATCTTGTTGAGCAACCACACCTAGTATTCTCGAAAGATACTCCATACAAAGAGTGAAAAGTAAGGGAGAGATGGGGTCTCCTTGCCTTAGACCCCTTTTACCAGGAAAAAATCCAAACAAATTTCCATTGAGAGACAGTGAATAAGTAGGTGAGGTTACACATTGCATAACCAAGAGAATGAAAGCAGGAGGAAATTGCAAAGCATTCATCATTTGTTCCAAGAATCCCCATTACACAGAATCATAAGCTTTCTTCAAATCAATTTTTATAAGGCATCTAGGGGAGGCAGCTCTTCTATTGTATAGTCTGACTAGGTCTTGACAAATGAGGACATTTTCCACAATGTGTCTCCCCTTTACAAATCCACCCTGGTTGGGGCTAACAAGTTCAGGTAGAATTTTTGCTAGTCTGTTACACAAAACTTTAGAAATGCCCTTGTAAAGGGTGTTACAACAAGCTATATGCCTAAAGTCTAAAACACTGTCTGGATTATCTTTCTTGGGTATTAAAGTCAAAGTAGTAGTGTTGACTTGCCTAAGGAGTTGTCCAGAGGAAAAGAAGTCTTGGATGGCCTTAACAACATCCTCCCCCACTATATCCCAGGAATCTTTATAAAATTGACTTGTGAAACCATCGGGTCCAGGAGATTTAGTGGGAGAGATAGAAAACAGAGCAGTTCTAATCTCTTCAGGAGTTACAGAAGAGAGTAAAGCAGAAGAATGAGCTTCAGAGACAAGAGGACCAGTACTTACAGTGGGGCAATGGACATTTTGAGTAGGCTGACTTGTCCCCAGCATAGTTTTGTAATACTCCAAAAAAGCAGCTTCTATATCCTCAGAAGTAGAGCACATATTACCATGCTGGTCTTTAATGAGCATTACCCTATTATGAATTTGTCTAGCCCTTATTTGAGAATGGAAAAAACTTATATTTTCATCTCCATAAGAAAGCCAATTAATTTTTGCTTTTTGACATAAATAGCTATGCTGCATTTTACATAACTGCCTATAAGAATTAGCAGCATCTCTTTCAGCATCCAGGAGAGTTGAATCGGTAGGAGTCTGATGCATTCTAATTTGTAAATCCTCCAAAATAAGTTTAGCAACTCCTACAGATTTTTCTATATCAGAAAATCTGTTGCTGTTCAAGGCTTTAAGAGGCCTTTTAAGAGCCTTATGCTTAGTCACCACTTGAAACATGAGAGTACCCACCACATTCTTATTCCAAACCTCAGAGACAACCTTAGTAAAGTGTGAATCCATGCTCCACATGTTATAATATCGAAAAGGAGGATGTCTTCTCTCACACTGCTGCCTCCTATAACACATTGATGGATTGTGGTCAAACAATCCTTCAGGCAAGAAGTGAACATAAGAGTTAGGATATAAATCCATCCAAGCCTCATTTATCAAAAATCTATCAATCCTTGAGAATCCCCTAACAGAAGCATCCCTTTTGTTGTTCCAAGTAAAGAAAGCCCCTTTACCTTGGATATCATGAACTCCACAATAATGAACACACTCTCTAAAAGCCTTTATATCATTCCAGGTCACATCACTACCAAGCCTTTCATTAAAATTGAGAACATTATTGAAATCCCCACATATAGCCCAGGGTCCACTATAAGTATCATGAAAGTTTTTTAAGGCCTCCCATAGTTCCATTCTTAAATCATCCTCATTGAATCCATAAACAACAGAGAAGAAAAATTGGTCTCCAGTTGCAATCTCATACACTGAAGCGGGTCTCTAAACTTTACCATTCGTAATACTTGACAAATAAAGTTATTGACCTTTTTTTTATAAGGTAAGAGAATTAGGTTGATCCTTTTGGATAGGATCAATCTATGTCATCCTTTCGAATGAGTAAGGTAAGTTGAAGCCACCGACTTTCAACCCACCTCGAAAGAGTTGGACATTAATATCCAATAGAAGTCATGAGTCAGCAACCTAATAGGCTTCATGAAAGCAATGTTTAATTATCACTTTATCGAATAAATAAAAATCTAATTTCACATCCTTGATAATACTAGAGATTTCCCACGGAATTTGTCAAATATTACGAAGTGAGTTGATAACACATGAATTATCACCCTCCACAATTAACTTCGAGATTCCTAAGTGTTTAGCAGCTAAAATACCTTCTTTTAAAGCGATAGCTTCCGCGACAAGATTACTATTAGGTCCGCATTTTTTTGCTCATAGCAAAACGACTTTACCATTATTATCTCTTATACAATATCCTAAAGCAGCCTTATTGCCTTCTATTCTCGAACCGTCATGCTGTACATATTGCACAGAATGCATTTCAGTAAGGACTAAGACTCATCATATAAGGTCTCGCTGTCAAGAAGTGCTGCCTAACCTATCACTCTAGTTGGGCTCAGTACTTACCCTTCGTCTCCTTCAGCTCATTGGGGGCTTTCTCTTTTCCTGCGAAACTACTTGCTCAAAATCTCTCTTTATGCTAAAAGCAGTGTTCGCATCGCCTTACTACTGATCTTTTCTCTCTTTTAGCTTTAAGAAATTGTTTCTAGGTTTCTCCCACCAGATTTCTTCCTTGCGAGATTTGATTCTACTTGACTTGTCTTTTTCGGGATTATTGAGGTCCTTAAACCTAGTCTCATTCCAGATTTTAATGCTATTATTACATAAAATCATAATTTTGCTAATATTGATATGAACATTGTTAAAGATAATAATGTCATTTCTATAAAACCATGCATTCCACCAAATAAAGATAATGTTAATGAAATCATCTTTTGGAATTAAGTCTTTGAGATAATTGAGTTTCATAATAAAACTTTGACATGTGATATTATCATAATTTGACAAGAAATTGTTAAAATTGATAATATTCACGTCTTGGATAACCGAACAATCAAGAGACATTCGTAAAAGAAATGATCTTTGTTTTCCATATGATGGTTGCACAAAACACAATTAGGTGGTTTATGGATGGATTGGATTCAACTTTTTTTTGAGGTGGTTTGAAACCCGATAGTTTCAACTTACCTCACTCATTCGTATCATTCGTAAGGATGATCAAAATCTAGTTTTCTTATCGTGTCAGAAAAAAAAATGTCTAAACTTTAGAATTTTTTAGCGTTACTGGCCCTATGTATATATTGTGGGGAAATATCCGTATATTAACCCCTTAATTTTAGGACTATAACGAAAATTAACATGTGAAATCTACGGGTCATATACGAAATGCGAGATACGAAAATACGGGATGAGAAATAACCTTTGGTCCTGTGCAAATGGCCTAAGAACGAGGAATCAACCTAGATTCCCTCCTATTAGTTGCACCCATGACAGTATGAGACGATGCCGCGTGTGCTAGAAATGTTCTCCAATTGCCTTGCAATATGGGGAGAACGTATTGTGAGTATTGCGCGATGTGAGATCAAGAGATTGAGAGAAGAATGCTCTCAAAACCCTATTTTTGTGAAAATGATTTCAATTAATTGACAAAAGGAGAGTCCCTCTCCTTTTGTTCAGTTCGGTCGACTAGGTTAGAGGTGGGAGTGGGCTTTCCACTTTCACCTTCCTATAATTGCGTGATTCGACCCAATTGCTAAAATGTATTCTTACGGGTTTTAATTATTAATCGCCAACTAACGTGTCCGATATTAATATATCTACAGTCGATATATCAACAATGGTTTGACAGTTATAAAATGACA
>JAGPOY010003277.1:0-13403 GCA_018983105.1 Silene uniflora
AACGGTGCGGTCGCCGGGACGGCATAGGAGTGGGTGGGTTTTTCGTGGTGCTAGTGTGGTTGTGGATTTTAGGGGAGGTGGTTGTTTACGGAGTGTTTTTTGAGTGTTTGAAACCAAACAACTACGATCATCAAAGGGCTTCTTATTCCTTTTCCTTTGTAACTTTTTCTGATTTTATTCCCTTACCTTTTCTCGAACCAAACGCCCTCTAAGTTAATTTCACTGCTGGCTAATAGAGTTGTCTTGATAGGACTTGAGAGTTGAGACACATATAAAATGACTTCAAACGTTTCTCGTAGTTTGCCATTATAATTTGACAATTACACAAATGCAAGTAGCTGACCAAGAACCAAAAGAGAAAAATATATGGGCATTAAAGCAGAATGTTTACACTATAGGCGACTCCTTGAGGCTGGTTTGAAGCTGGCAATGCCAGTAACTTCCCTTCCAGTTATCAGTGTGTTGATGTCATAGGTTCCTTCATATGTGTAAATAGGTTCAAGATCACAGAAAGCCTGAGGATCAAATTCAAGGAGATCAGACATTGTCAAGATCACTGTAAAACATTCTTAAGATGATAAGCGTTAGAGAATAGGAACTCTTCTAGAAAATTCAATAGTTTAAATCAATGTTTACTACAATTATACAAGTATTTTTTTACAAATTAATACCCAATATAGTACTTTGAAAAATTACTACCGCCTGAGTCACTTGTGTTACAAATTAATACCTAAAATGAAATTCGGTCAACTTTTTTTAAGTGATCTCCGCCCGATTTTAGTTGGCTATATTCTTGTAATGTATTGTGTATTTTTAATGGCTAGTAAAATGAATCTAATCTACAAAACAGCTGAAAGTTACGTAGTACTTTAAAAGGCCTACAAAGTTTCATTTTAGGAATCAGTTTGTAATAAAGTGTCATAATACGTAGCAATTTTTAAAAAGAATTACATTAAATAGTATTTTGTTAAAAAGTGTAAGAAAATACTAGGTAGTTTGTATTTTTCCAAATTAATTTTCTCTTATCTAAAGTACATTTCCTACAACAAGACCATCAAAAAGTCTGTGGTATCCAAACTCACAAAATTAAAGATGGACTATGTAGTAAACTTCATATCAAGCATTTTCAATAAAAGGAAATATTAAAAGACCCAATAAAAAATAATGTAACAAACTATTGAAATAGCTTTAGGGACTTGCTAGGAAAAAATGAGCGGGATTGAGTAAATTAGTGCGCGGGATTGAGCAATTACGGGGACTTGCTAAATCCCGCGCACTAGTTTACTAAATCCCACACATTTTGCTCCTAACATTCCACAATTGCCCTTCGTCTTAAAAGATGATCAAAAAGTGTTCCCTCCTTTCTCTTCTCTCAAACTACTAATTCGTTAATAGTTCGACAATAATGGATCATAATTCGTACATATTATATGTAATTTTTCCGTTTTATCAACAATTTCTTTAATACCGTGTTTCAGTGGATTTAACTAGTGTTTTTTTTTTTAATTAAAAAAAAGTTTATTTTAAAAATTAGGGTTTGGTGATTGATCATAGAAAACCCCAAACCTTCATCCAAGTGCAATTGCATCAGAAATCCCGATCAACAAATACAGTGGAATTTGCCAGCAAAAGATTGATACTGAGTCTTGGTTTATTGTAATTTGTATGACAGGAAGGCAATAAGGCATTTGAGGGTCAAAAGTTCATGCGTGAACTTACTGGTAATAAGGCATAGTATACAAGGCAATAAGGCATAGTCTAGGCGTCGATGGGTTACGATGGCGTCGGGGGTGGTGGGGAGGGTGCCATTGCAGGGAGAGGGAGAGGGTTCGGTAATTGCAAAGCGATGAGGGATTGCATTTCTCATTTTTGGGGGGTTTTAATCCTCCGTTGTTCTCTCTCTTGTTTTTCTCTTAGTGAGGTGAAAAATGAGAGGGGTAAACTCGGAACAAAAGGAAAAAATGCGCGGGATTGAGTAAATTAGTGCGCGGGATTGAGCAATTACGTAGCTTTAATCTGTCAAGGAAGGGAACAACAGCTGAAACCATGCACACTAGCTGGAGTAACTACCAAAATTACTCAAGTCACTAACAACAAATTTGTACATATGTGCAACCGTTAAAAACAATGCAACGGTTGCACATAAACACTATCCAGGAATCAAGGATGAAGAACAAGAATTTATCAACTAGGAAATCGCCAAGAATTCCTCTACCTCCAAGGAGTTACTCAAGACACTGACAAGTAGTTTATTTATATGTCACGGTAATTTTAAAAAAAAAAATGTGGATACAGAACAGTTTCTCCAAGAACAAAAACAAAAAAAAATGTGATTATTGCACATAAAACCAGAGACAAGGGATAGAGAACTAGACCTTTGCAACAAGGAAGTCGCCAAGAATTCCATTGCCTCCAAGTAGCTCCCGGCCAAGAGCAACTGTCTCTCTGGCCTTAACAGTTATCCATGACTGAGATAGTTCATAATAGAATCATTAAATTTTAGATTTTTCTTGAAAAACATGAGATTCTTGCTGAGATATAGAAATTTCACCTTTCCCAAGCTTGCATGGCCAGCAGTCATTTTTCCACTTTCATATAACTTACACAGGCGCCAACCAATTAGTAACATTGCCTGAACATTTCCCAGCATCTGAACAAGTTTTTGTTGGTTTAATTGGAATGCGGCCAATGGAACCCCAAATTGCTTCCGCTCTTTCAAGTACCTTCAAGATTGTTCATGCAAAAAAAATCAGAAATGTAAAGCAGTTTAGTTACTTTAGTACTACTTGTCTCCTTCCATCCCACCTTTATTGTCTCCATTTGACTTTGGCCAAAGGGAGGTCAACTATGTAACCTTTGACACTTTAATTCTCTAAATATATGAAAGCGATGGTAAAATTATCATGTTTATTGTCACAGCTACTACTTTGTGAAAGCATATCGCTCAAAGTCGACATTGCTTAACCACCAAAGTTAAATAAGGACAATATAAACGCGACGGAGGGAGCAATATAGTAATTAGTATATCCTCATAATACCTGTGACACATGTCATAAACACCCATACAAATGCCAATTGGCTGCCAAGCAACCATGACCCTGGAAACGGCAAGAACCTGGATTCAAAGACATGATATTACTGATGGCGTGAGTAAACGAAGGAAGTAGAATGTGAACTGCTGCAAAAACAATAGCGCCCAACACAATCCCTACAAGGCTACAACAAAAGCTGAGAGGGAGCGTGAGAGTGGAGTGTTGGACTTTGTATTAACCCATTCACCTCTTCCTATGCTACTATTTTACTAAAAAACTCATTTTCAAACACATCAAACAGACAGCCATATTAGGCAGCCAACACATAATACAACAAAAATTCAGCCAACAGCACACCTCAGTACACAGAAGATCTTACAGAGACACTAAATGGAAGATCTTAAGTTGTCCATCAATTTTGAAGGCCACCCTCTGAGATATACTCCTACGGAACTCTTGTGTAAATCAGTTTTATCAAAACTCATAATAAGATCATGTCAGTTTTTCTAAGGTAAGGGGTAAGATATCACTTTGTGATGCACTCTCGTAACTTTTAAGATAAACCGTGACCATTAAAGGTGAGGTGATTAACTGATTTCAACATAAGAGGGGGGATTATCTCTTATGAGTGTGTGTGCTCAAAATTATCTTAAAGAATTCTCGACACATACCATTCCATCAGAAAATATGTAAATTGGGTGAAATTTGATTGTTTTTGGGTTATAAAAAGGCTCAAAAACACAATAGGTCTATCTCTCCAGCGCAAAATATCTTGCATCTTGAAGATGAATCTTTATCATAGATATGCCCTAGCAACTTCAAATCATTTTGCTTATCTCTTTTCCCTATCTGAGTGTGCCCTTCTATCCATTTTCTTCTCTTATTCCAAAGTAGTATATTAAGATGGAGTCCTGGAACGAATCCTCTTGCTACGTCACAATTAATAGTATAGATTATATCGTTTCAAATTTCAATGCAAGTTCCCCCTACATTTGTTAATGCATCAGCCTCCAAGCTCTCCATGTCCGTAATTGAATATGTTAGTTCAGTGATTGTTGAAACGAAGGAGGGTCATGATGAACTTTTAAAGGAAATCATTAATAGTTCAGTGACTGGATCTTGCATATATATGTTAATCTATTGGAGCTACGACAAACATTTAAAGAAAATATTAATGGACTAATAATCATCCAGAGATGAGAGGGTCCCAGCAATTAATGAACCAAAGAAGTATATTGATTAGAATAATAATTATCTATTTATTTTCCTCTAATAATATCTCGTCTTAAGGATCTACGGCTAAGACAAATCAAAGGAAACTAGACTGTCTTAATTGGAAGCTAAATGGTAACAATGTGAGTGTGCTTGGGATAGGGTAATTGTTACGCCTATGGAAGCAACTGAAAAGCATCAAGAATGTGAGCGAAAGTGGTGGCAACAGAAGGTGCAGTAAGGAAGGAGGTGTAATAGTTATTCCATAAAGGGAGGTAATGTGTACCAGCCTCTCTTCTAGGTAATGCTTTACCTACTGATGGGAGTAATATTTCCTCCATCACTTTTTTTTACCCTAAGTACCACCAGTTTGTCCTTTTTCCCATTTGTTTTGATCTGTAATACCCAGGTAACAATTACCCCCATCCCAAGCAAGACATGTGCTTACTCGTGTTTATTAATAATGAACTTTTAAAGCAGTAACATAACCCCAATGGATTAACATATCTGCAAGATAGAATAACACTTCAAAAGTAGATAGTAAACAAAATAGGAAGATATACAAAAAAACGAATCAAACCTTAGGCTTCAGAAATCAGACAGATGGCTGAATATTACCTTGCTTGTATCTTGGAAGGAATTGACACCGGTTAGCCTATCCTCATCAGGGACAAAAACCTTTTTCAGGACTATGTCTCCATTCTGAACCATCCGCAATCCTATTTTATTCGCTATTTTCGTTGAAGTGAGACCAGGAGCATCCTTTTTTACTATGAATCTGAAAAAAATAATATAAGGCCTTTAGGACTTTAGGAAAGAGAGCAAGACACAATCATGATCACAGAATGTTAAGGCTCCACAACGTAGAAGTAAACAACATAATCAATCATGAGGTTTCTTTTATAGATTGAGGTCTCAGGTAGTTCAATTTCAAATACTAAGGCCTTGTTTGGATACCAAATAGGAGGGAAAGGGAGGAGAGGGGAAGAAGGGAAGGGAAAGGGAAGGAAGGGAAGGGGAGAGAGAATGAAGAAGGTGATTTTCCCTTCAAAACTTTCCTTTGTTGGAGGGGAAATAATTTGGCTTGGAAGAGGGAAATGAAGGAATCCATTTTCCCTCCCTCCAAATCCCTTCACCTCCATTTTACTAACCAAATAAAGGATTTCGCATCCCTCCCTTTCCCTCACCTCCCTTTCCCTCCAAATCCCCTCGTCCAAACACGCCCTAAAGGTTTGTTGAAAAGAAACTGTTGACGATGAGATTTAAGTCTTCCTGATCAAGATTGCACTGTCTATTGTAGAAAAGAACGCCTATGCCAAGTGCCCACCTAACACTTTAAGGCAACTTACACGAATTTCCAATTCAAGTAAATTTTAAGTTCAAGGGAATTTCAAGTCCCTTATGCCAGCCAAATATGTACTTAGATCCATAGATAACCAAGATGTCAGAATTTGTTGAGAGGATTTTGTCAAACTTCCCTGATCAGGATTTAGGAGGGTAAAACATATACGGATCATGAATAGTGGTCCCACAAGATCCTGGTGAATATGACAAACAGAAATGTTCCCTACCTCCAACATTTACACATGTATAAGGGGGTTTTCCAATAGTATTAGCTGGCTGGAGATTGATAAGAAGATAAAGTAAGCCTCGCCCCACAAGAAGCCCCAGAGCTAGAAACTAGCTTAGAGGTGTGCAACTTGATAACAGGTGACTCGCAGATATTTTTGTTTTCAAGGAAAGTTAGGCATTTTAACCAAGTTAGCTCCTCGAGCTCCAACACGAAAGTAAAGCCTTGCTGCAACAGTGAAATAACATCCATTTAGAAAAGTCCTAGCAGCGTTACACTCTCCTTCCTAATATTTGGAATTACCCCCGTTTGACCGTTTTCCCTTTTTAGGCAAATTCTACGTCTCTAAATTTAGGCAGGGTTTGAGCACGCAGAATGTCTTTTTCACCCTTATAATTTAAGAAAAAAAAGTGAACATGTACACCTCATTAACCTTCCAGCAACAACAACAACATGACCCTAGTGCCTCAAAGGCTCAAGTCTCAACTAATTAACCTTATATTATCCCTAGTTAATCCAGCTTCCCACCACTACAAAGTGCAAAACTGCAAACCCCAACCAAGGCCGGCGCATAAATACAGCCACCAAACGACCACTGTCAACACATGCAAAAGTGCAAAACCGTAGTCATGGTTGACAATTGACACCACAATTGCAACGGCGATCAACCACTCACCCACCATCTTCAACATCACCACAACCACCCAGCCATGACGGACACTACCACTGCCAACTCCAGTCACAGTTGACACCACCACGGATATGCTGGCCCACCACCAATGTACTTTCTCCTTCCTATATTTGACCTCTCCCCACTCCAACCTAACCGGTATTCTTCCCTCAACATCACAAACTGTAGATGACCATTGTCATACTGTGGTGTTTCAATTACTCCTTACCAAGCGAGGCACGAGATGTTATTGCAGCGAATATGAAAAGAGGATTGCGTGTAGTGACTCTGAGCTTCGAAAGGGGAAAGGTGTACCAAGCGATGAGGACCCATGGCAACGAGGCGCAAGGTGCTAAGTGAAAATGTGTGCCTCATACACACGAGGCACACTGTTTTTTTAAAACAAGTGTATATTTTCAACTTGAAGTTTCATGATACAATACCATTATGGATTTTAAAGAGGGTTAACACTTAACACATAAAAACAATAAACACTTGCAATAATAGGGTAAAGGAAAGGACATAATAAAATAACTACAAGGATGAAAAAGTGTTGTTAGGCAACATCAAATCCATTTTGGGTTAAGACTCTTGTCGTTGTTGTATGGAAATTGTATAATAGTTTACCTCATTAAGTGCGCCTTATGCAAAAGGCACACGTAAGGTGCCCAAGGAATTTTGGCTAGTGCCTTGGTAAATATTGCACTTAAGAGCGAGGCGCAATGTTATAAGCTAAAGCAAAGTAGGTTCTGAATTGTTATAATATGGTTTAGACACTTGCACAAAACTCATATTCAATAAGAAGCCTGGTAATGTATTAAAACCTAGGTTCAATTTAGTTGGAAACACTCGTAATTACTTGACTCATTGACCATTCTATAAACTAATAAATAGTTTAATCGTGTACAGGCAGGAAACTTACACACAAGTCAAATACCATCGGATTAACTATGTTAATTCAGATACAAGGACATTTCACACATACTTAGTAATTCGACATTGAGACACTGATCAGCTACGCATTTAATACAAGTCGAACAGAACCCCCGTATAAAACTGCATTTGAAAATTGAAACCAACACAAGGCTAATTTGGCATTTAAGTGAGTTATTTTCATCTCGTCAATGGTCAGCGCCCTGTAAAGTACGAAATAACACCACTTCACACATACAGATATCCCAAGAGGAGCTAACTTAATGAAACATTTTAAAGGGTTTTTGCACAAACCCATTTATCTGATTTGTAGTCGTGTTCCTTGCGAATATGACAAGCACGTCTGCGAAAGTACTGTTCCCAATCCAGCGTTTCTGACCTTCTATCAACCAGCCTCCATCAACCTAAACATGGACGCACCAATACTCCACTTACAAGTAAGAATATTACTATTTACAGTAAAAAGATCACATAGGCAAAGAAGCCTCGAACCTTTGTTGCTGTTGTATTCAACCCACTTGCATCACTACCATTGGCAGGCTCCGTCAATCCCTATAGCAAACAAAGACGACGATCAGGAAGGTACTACCCAAAATTTACGTAAGGTATTAAATACAGAAAATGTGGAGCTTACCCAACACGCTACAGTTTTAAATTCTGCTAAAGAAGGCAAATATTTCTGCTTCTGTTCCTCTGAACCGCATAGTGCTATCCTCAATACACAATAAAGTGTTGTCCAATATTAGTTACACGATAATTCTTTGCTTTCAATAGTACCCATGGATCATAAATAAGAATGTTATACAATTATGCACTGAACCCAAAGTTTAACAAACGACTGAATAAGTGGACAAAGAAGTCACCAATGGTAAGCATCGCCAATGAAGAGTGGACCAATATGAACGTCGAACAACTAGCATCAACTCTAGCAACCTCAGCTGTTGCAATAGCGTTGGCAGTGACAGAAAGGCCTGGGCAACCATAACCCTGATCAACAAAAGTTATGAGCATAACCTCGAAATAAGCTAAGGTATGACCCTGGAAAAGCTACAAAATACCAGTTACCTTAATAGTTCCCCCAGCAACCCTCAATGCCCCCAACTTTGGAATAATTTGGAAAGGAAATTCCGCTTTCTCCCAGTACTGCAACAAGCAGAAGGCATATCAACTTCAAGTCTCCAACTATTAACGGTAATTGAGATCTTATGGTATTTCCCTAGAGAAAGAATGAAGAGATGACTCGGAATCATTCTCTGATATACGCTTATAGACTAGGGGTCCACAGACACTGTAAAGAAAACTTTTCTGGTGCATTTCTCCCACGTTTTGTACTAAAAAAATTTGGAAATATAAAAATTCATTGGGACACCAAAAAGAAATTTCTGGGTCTGACACTGCTTGGAATATTGGACAGTAAGCAGATTCAGAAAAGAGCTTCCATTACACAATTCCTTTTGCCAGCCATCTATGCATCTCACCAAAAAACTTTTTATCTAGTAACAGACTGCAGAGCAAACGTTTTCAACATTCCGAGCACAGAGACTAGATAGCAAACCACACACAAGAGGATGACAGAACAACACATGCTCATATAACTATTAATTACCTCTGCCATAATAGGAGCAACTTCTTTTTCCATACACTCTCTAACTTTTGAACGCACAGCTCTCTCCTCCGCACTCAGTAGATCATCAAACTGATAATAATCAGATGCTGAAATTCAAAGGATGAAATTTAGAGCATACACATTGAAGTATTGTTAAAAGAATCAATAAACTTCAATAACCCAAAAGTATCCTGCTATTTCTCCCTCCATATAGTTTCTATTGTCATCGTGTGTGTAACTTTGGTAGTCAAATATGTCGACTTTGACCCCTATTTTCTCACAATAGAACAGTTTTCACTTTTTATAAATGAGATAACATGAAGATACTTGTTTTGTTAATCAAAACAAGACAAAAATACTTTACATCTCTCTATATATATTTTGAAGAACTTAATAGTGAAAGTTGGCATCAGCTGACCCCCCAAGTCAATTGGTACGATAAATTCGAATTAAAGGTAGCACTTATTAGAATAACAGAGTTAATATTGAGAGATAAACTTCAACATTTTCTTAGTTATCAACGACAAATGTCACAAATTTCCACCAAAGGTGCCAGCCTCCAAAATATTCCTTATTAAACAATATCTCAAAGGGAGAAAAAAGAAACAATTTTGGCAGAAGCAAAGGGAATTGGAAGATCATCCAGGATATACAAGTTCATAACGAATAAAATCTCACTGCAGGGGGGAAACACAGATGCAGGTGTTGCCTGCGGAAATGCTGCTGATACATCAAGTGGTGGCAGTTTGACATAAGAAACATTCCCTTCCTTGTAAACAACATCTGCAACATTAATACCATTACGTCAACATTAAGCAAAAAGGTGACAGTATGTTACAGAAAACAGACAGCGGCGGAACTAGTATTTAAAGTCAGGGGAGAAAAATATGACCAGAAATTGAAGGCGGCGAATGCGTAAAGTAACAGAGTAGACTAGAACGAAATTAAAAATTTAACTAAAGAGAGTCAAATTTTCACCTTTGAAAGATGTATTTCTTGAAAAAAAGAGAGATTTTCTAGACTGTCCCCTTGAATTCCCCTCTTTTTAGAGAGAAAAAATTAACTTAATTTTTGGTTACGAGTTCAGAATGAGGTGATTTTTTTTTTTAAATTCACTGACATTATGAAATCTTTGACTTTGAAAAATGATCACTCGTAGCAGAGTTATGGTCCCTCAAAGGGTTTTTACCAAATAAACTTGAGTGGCCATAACTCTACGTTCAGAAAGGCGGCGCTTTTTTCCTCGTGTTCACCGTCTTTATGAGATCGTTGATTTGAATAAATTTTCACTACTTTCTGAATTCATAGCTGGAGTTATGGTCCGTCAAAGCTTTTTTGACAAAAAAAGGGATACCACCTAGAAACTACTCCCTTTGTCACGTTCATTTATTTACCTTTTATTTCTTGTGAAGAGTATTTTAATCAATCGAAAGTAAACAAATGATTGGGACGGAGGGAGTAAATAGTTGACAGCTGCAAGTGGGAAAATCCAGAAAACTAGAGCAATTTGGCATGAAAAATCAATTCAAAGAGGATGATGCTACCCAACTAGTAATCATCGGTTCTATTACATAAATAAAAAGGGAGTAATAAACATCCTGTTATTTCATGGGATCGAACACAAATTAAAGCTAACATAGAATTTTGGGTCATCACAAGTTGCAAAATTGTCGAAAAGAAGATGAAACATGTTACTCCCTCCGTGCCGGTCATTTGTTTACCAGGGAAGAGGAGATGATCATTTGTAATTGTGGGTATCGGTTCAAAAGGTAAACAAATGACCGAGACACCAAAAATGGAATAGGTAAACAAATGACTAGGATGGATGAAGGGGTAATTATTATTAATATGCCATGATGACATTGATGAGGACAAATATGATGACATAAAAATGATTAAATAACGGTAAAAAGGAAAGAATGAAAGAGTATGAGACGCACCTTTGGTAGAAGCAGAAGCGGGAGTTTTAAGAATCGCCATTGTTTGAGAGAAGAGATGCAGAGACACGCAATTCAAGAAATGTAAATTTGGCGGAGTTTGGGATGCAAATTGGATATGTATTGTGAATGCCTGAATGAGACGTGTCAGTCAGTATTCAATATTTCAAGATTGTCTTCATCAACTTTTGATTTATTTTTAGGCATCAACAATAGAGGTTTGTCAACAAAAGTTTGTGTACTTTTTAGAGGTTTGTTGACAAACCTCTCTATTGTTGGGAATGAGGTTTGATGTTTATTGATGAGAATGGTTACAATATTGTATACAGGTTTGTGTTTTTGGTTGTGAGTGATAGTGGACCCATGTAGTATAATTTTATGAGGTTTGTCTATATTTAAGAGGTTTGTCTATTGTTGTATTGAGGTTTGTTGTTAGAGAGGTTTGTGTGTTGAGTGATGTGGCATTAGACAAACCTCATTTGGGGTTTGTCTATTGCTAATGCCCTTAGAGACCGGATGACAAATTGACAAGTATTTGTCTCGGATAAGGTATGATTATTGGTAAGACTCACCAAAATCTTAAAACTCTGCCACATCAGCTTTTCACTAACTTATATTATTATTTCTTTATTGTTCGGATTCAGCTCAGACTCTATACATTATCAATCAGACTTACTACCTCAAATTCTACTTTCTCAACTTATTTGAGAAAATGAAAAAAAATAACATAAATAAAATAACATGTGGCTTACATTCATTGGATAACTCCACTTGAATATTGTATCAAAGACCCCACAAGAGTCTTAAGTTGAGTCTTGAATTTCCAAGACTCAACTTAAGACTTTGTGAAGACTTTGATAGATTATTGGGAGTCTTGAATGAGTCTTGTCTTAAGACTCATGTAAGTCTTGTCTCGAGACTCACCAATAATTTTACCCTAAGTTCTACTTGCCAATTTTGTCCTCTTGTCATAGGCCTACTAATTTTTTTATTTTTTTTTTTAACAGAAGGACGGAAAGTTAGACTAAATAGCATTTCTAGCTATGTTGTGAGCAAACCGAACATGGACAATAACGGATAGAAACACAATGACAATCCAACACTAAACTAGATATAGAACGTAAAATAGTCTTGATCTCCTGATGCGCGTCCGAAACTCCAGCCAACTGATAAACAAGATTCAAGCAATCTGTAGTCGCATCAATGTGCCTGAACCCTTGTTTTAAAGCGGCGAAAAGGGCAAAAAAGTGGGCCGACCGCTTGAAAAGCAGACGCAACCCAAATTCTGTGACTACCAAGATGAGCAATAATCCAAACTGCATCTTTAACAAACCAATCCGCAGCAGCCCGGAAGTCTTGTTTCCACGACGCATCACACTTGAGCCTTACATTATCCCTACAACAATGTTGCCCTACGAGTAAGAAAGGGAAAAAATCTATAATACTGTGAACCTCATTGGTGATCGAAGGAAGAGGAGGCAGACGAACGACAACCGCCAACAAACGCTGAGCTTGAATGTTAAGCAGCGTCCGCAGAAAGCATCATCTTAGCAGCAGAAATTGGCGTAATGGATCGATCAAAACAACGCTCATTCCGTAGACACCATAGGCGCCATAACGTGCTACAAAAGAGCGAAATTAGAACACTTGGGGCCTCTTTAAGCAACAAATTACACCAATTAACAATCCAAAGTTGAATAGGAATGTTATTTCCCTGATTACTTCGAATACCCAAAGGAGAACTCATCCAAAATCTAGACGCAAAAGGGCAGTCACGAAAAAGATGTTCCATAGATTCAATATTCTCTGAGGAAGGGGAACATAATCGACAATTATAATTCTAATCAAGCTCTCGGACCATGGCGGCTTTCCCACAAGGCAGTGATCCAGAGAGTATTTTCCACAAGAAGGTCTTCCATTTACAAGGGATAGGTAGTCTCCATAACCTTTGCTTGCAAAAGGAAATCGTATAAGATTCCATACGGTTAATGTCAACATTAGTTGCTTTCATTTCCCAAAGGTAAGCGAAAGCAATGGCGTAGCCACTTTTTATATTAGGGTTTTTTGTCAGAAGGTACCTAACATTTAGGCCACTTTGCCCCAAGGTACCTAACATTATTTTTTTTCTCCAAAGGTACCTTAAGTTTGTAATTCACTTGCTAAGAAATACCAATAGACAATTTCCGTTCAAAAAACTCGACTTTAAGACTACGTTTATAGGTAGGGCTAAGTCGGGCTAGGTCTTGAATAAGGACAAAAAATAAATAAAAAAATAAAAGTAAAACAAAATAAAAAAGCAGCCCAGTTCCACAAAAATGCGGTCTAGGCGGTCTGAATTTGTGCTGAATTAGACCACTTGAAACGCATAGTTGAACGCATGTAGGAACACCAAACTACACTGCTATCCTCTGCATGCAAACTCCACATGACACTTTTATATTTT
>JAGPOY010003278.1:0-13402 GCA_018983105.1 Silene uniflora
TATGGCTCATAACACAAAAAGAAGACAATTAAATCATGTTTAATGGGAAGCGGGAAATAAAACTAAAATGCAAAGCAAGAAAACACACTTACTAAAATAGCTAGCCTCCCCCCAAGCTAGTATAAACAAGGGGGGTCCTCCAAATCATCTTCAAGAAAATGGCCAAAGGCGGCCAAAACCCGTCTTAGCCTTAGGTCCTTGAACTCCACCCGATCCCGACGCACCATCATCACCACCACCGCTACCACTAGCTCCTCCATCATCCTCACGAGGGCTAACAAACTGGAAAGGGTTGTGATACCCACCATAGATGTCTCTACCACCTGCACTACCATAACCAACAAAGCCACCATCACATCCATGGCCACTATCCATGCCATACCCTCCATGAAAAGCTTCCCCACCATAATCCGAACCACACATATCCGGTCCCGGCTCACGATGACCTGCATCAAAAGGACTAGCAGAGGGATACCCACTAGGGGGATAGTTAAACCAAGAAGGGTGAGGGCCTTGAGGCCTAACAATACCTTGTCTAGCATAGTGATCATAAATGGGGGACAAGGCAAGTCTTTGGTCCTCATGAATACTAGTGATATTAATGGACATGTCTCGCATCATGTTCATCATATCATCATTATAATCATAAGAGGGGTTAGTAGAAGGGTTAGAAGAAGACTCTCCAACACTACGACGAGGCACGGAAGAACTATGGACAATGGGACCTAATGTAAGATGATAAGTAGGTCTCTTGTAGTCCCTATGGGTACGACGCTTGACTTTCACAAAAGGTTCAATTTTAGAAATGTCATTGGGTAGGGTAATAGTGTCATGTGAACCCACCCTCCAAACCATCCGGGTTTGGTCATTTCTAAATCAATGTAAAGACTCAAAATAAGCATAGTCAAATCCATGACCCTTCTCCCTACTCTTTTTCAACCTTTCTAATTGGGTAGTCTCGGGGTTAAAACCACAAACACGTTCCGCAATCCTAGTGACAAGACCTCCCAAGACAATGGCATGATTCTTTTTATTGGTTTGCTTAGTGAGGTGAACCGCAAAATGATAAGGTATGTTAATTGCCCAAGGTTCATCACCATCAACATTAAGAAAAGAACCAAGAATAGAGACCTCCAATAGCCTCACCGAATGAGGCTCATTCCTCCCCAAAAATGTCCACCCCATAAACCTTTGCCAAATCCTAATTTTGGGGTAGTCAATATATTGATGGGGTACATGTTTCCAATCCAAAAATGGGTATTGGGAAATTGCTTTCCACGTGTTAACCGGATTGTAGCCTTCGGGGGTCTCCCAATGTAGGTTCGTATGAGGCAAACCAAAGATGTTGGCTAAGTCACCTAAGTCCAATCTATAGTCGGTATTAAAAAGACGAAATGTAACATGGTAAAGAAAATCCTTCTTATGAGAGCGATGAAACTCAAAAGAGCTCAAAAACTCCAAAGTCAATTCCGGAAAAGTCTCATGATACATACCATATGCATCTTTCATACCAAGACTCACAAACAAGGCTTTAGTCAATTTATCGATTTTCATGATTTTCAAAGACTCCTTGTTGATAAACTTAGTCATCTTAATCTCTTTGGTCCTCAAAGCACACCAATTATCATATTGTACTTGAGAATTAAAAATCACATTTGGATATTCGGGATCATACCATTCTCTTGGCTCCTCCATTTGCACATCCTCTATTAGAGGCTCCTCTACACTAACCCTCTTGTTAGCTTGCTTTCCCTTTCCTCTAGGTGCCATAATTTGCCTCAAGGTTTCTGAAATTTTAAGACAAATATCCATCTTAAGACAAGCTAAAATTCATCCTAATCAAGTAAAATAGAGCAAATAAACATGCTATCATACTCTACAAACAATAAAAGACCATCTTACAACCAATTTCTAACAAAATAAGGAGAAAAATCAATCTCCCCCAAATCAATTTAGGGTTAGCAAATTGGGGAAATAGGTGATTCAAGGGATGAAATCAAAGAGAATAGAGTAGAATACTTACTTGTTGATCTTAGCAAATGATTAGAGACTTGAAACTCGATGATTTGCAAGAGATTTGAGTGTTTTTAGTGAAGAGATGAAGAAATTAGAGAAGTAGAGAGGAAGAGCAATACCCGTCGAAATGCAAGAATGAGCAAACACTTAGTATTTTTTCTTGTTTTAACACGGGCAGAATTAAGCGAAAAAAAACTTGATACTTACGATCCCGATCGGGACCGCTGAACCCGATCGGGATTGACCGGTTTTAGGCGCTTTTGACTTCTTCACGTGGGACTTGTATTTGGCTTGTTAATCCTTGATAATTACGTCCACGAACGGGTTTGTAACATGGGATTATGTGCCAAAAACTTTATCGCCTTTCTCTATTCTTCGTTACCTACAAAACACACTCAAGAACGACTTAAACTAAATTAGAAATGCGGAAACTAAAACTAATAAGATTAAATTGCAAAAATTTAAAAACATAAATAAAACTAATTTAAAGAAAATGGGTCCGCCTTAAAAAACACGTCAATGCCCGTATGAGCTTGTCATATTCCTGCGCGTGAACACGACACAAAAATATGTGAGCAATAGACAAAATTAAAATATAAAAGAGCAATGGCAATGAATAATTAATTTTATCGATTTGCTCAAATGAGATTTCGTAAAGGACCACCGTATCACTCCCCTCATCAGCAAGAGATGGAGTGTCACCCTTGAGATCATAAAATAAATTGTTAGAGTACAATTTATCATTAAAAACGGACTCAAAACGGGGGTACGAAAACTCAAAATCAAAGGACTCATCAAAAACGGGGGGTTCATCCCATTTAACATTAAAATATGATTCATCAAGTCCCTTGTTAACCACGAAAGGGTCAAAAATGTCTACCATGGGGGGATTCTCGACGGATTCTATGGCCTCAAGATTTATCTCATTATCGTTTTTGTAATTAGACTCATGATTACTTATGGAAAGTGTGTTGTTTTCCTCCTCCACAAATGTGTCAAATTGGATAAAACTAGGTTGATTTTCAATAAGACAAGTTGGTCCATCGTCATCGTCATTTATTAATTCATGATTGTTAAAAGACTCACATTGGGAATTTTTAGGAGAGGATTTATCAAACAAGTACCTATTACCTTCATCAAATTGTTGAAGCAATTGATGGATACGGCAACAAGTATTGGTATAGTGCTTCTCATTTGCATCCGTTTGCTGGGACACATATTGGAGACGAGCGTGAATTTCCTCTTCTATACCTGGCAACAAAGATTGCTGACGGGCTACCATTCGACATTGATCGGCCATGAACCTAAGAAAAGTCCACAGCTCTCTAATGCGCATACGATAAAGATTCCCATCACTAATGTAAAGAGCTAAATCACGAGACTCCGCATTCATTCCTTCAATAACAACCTGCACCAATTCATAATCACGATAAATAAAACCATGAGAAATAATAATGTAATTGACATATTCATCAAAACGAGATAAATATTCATGAAAGGGTTGGTTTGGCTCTTGAAAGAATGGAAATACGGCCATCGGATAGAAATGAGCTTCCTTTGAGAAAGTTTCACCACCTGAAAAAGGCACTAAAACTACAAGAAAACCGTGAGAAGATCTCAAGGAACAAGTGTCCTCAAGACAAAATAAAAATAAGATAAAACTCAACAACAAATAACAAAACCGTGCTCCCCGGCAACGGCGCCAAAATTTGATATAGGCTAATCGCACACCTATACAAAGATACCCTAGGCACATCAAATAAATGTAGTATATAGGGGTCGAATTCCACAGAGAGCTCGGCGTTATTCAGTAAGTTGTTATGGAGTGAATTATATCTTAGTCGGTTTAAACGATTGATTGATTGAGTTATGATTGTAAAAAGACTAAAACATGGGTTTGACATGTAAGAAAATATAATCGCATGAATAGACATAAGATGAAATAACATTGTTAATTGTTTAGGCTAATAACACCCGCCTCTCAACATTAGTCCTATTAATCATAGACCGGTCCATTGATCTCTCGATTTAATCCATTCTACCTACGCATACACATGTACTTCTCAAATGCCATCGTCTCTCGACTAATGGAACAAATTAGAACATATTAAGCATGCGCAAGAAACAATATAGACAATGTTATATCTTTTAGTTATTCATATGTAATTACTTTATCACATATCTCACCTATTCCTAGATGGTGAAATTACTCAAACATGGTGTAATGAATCGTAATGTAAATATTTGAAATAACTAGCAATAACATAATAGAAAATACCTTGGTAATGAAATGGAACAACTTGTATGAGAATAGAACTTGAATTGCAAATTACTAAAAGGAAATGTATTTCAATGTAATTGTAATAATAATCTAAACTAATACTACTTCTAAACTAAACTAAACTAAGAGAATTATATGAGAATTATATGTGAATTATATGTGAAACTATGATCAGAAAAACATGCCCAATGACTCGTACAACACCTCTTATTTATAGTGAATAAGAGGTGAAACGTAAAAGAGCATTTACACCTAGAATCAGACTATCCCGATCGGGTTGGCATGGTCCCGATCGGGTTAAGCAGTATCCAGGCCCTTTGTCTTCAAGTCTCGAATCAATGCTTAAGGAATCCGATGCCATGCTCTTAATACTCGATTGATTGCCCGGTAAATGCATTCTTTGACCTTCTAAGAGCATCTAATAGTGTCATTCAAGGCTCATTCTTGAGATCTTTTCCATGTTGGGCTTCAATTTGGACTTTTAGCATTTGGTTGATCAATTCTTTACATTTCACTAAATGGTTAGTAAAAATGTGTGCTTGGACCAACATCTTCCACCTTTGTCATGCTATGGCTACTCTTGCTTCTACTTAGCTTCACTAAGTTTGTTGTTAGCTCATTTTGACGGAAAAAGCCTTCAAATGCTTAGATTCCTACAAAAACACATTAATATGAGCAAAGCAACTACAAAGTGATATTAGCTCAACAAAACACTAAATAAAAGTGCAAATATCGTATAAAACATGAGCTAATAATAAGGGGAAACATTATAAAAATATGGACTTATCAGCGCCTCCATGTGCGGATCCGAGCCCTCCATGGGCTGCTTACTGGCTCTTGGGCCTTCGGTGCTTGCTCTTGCTCTAGTGATCATGGTCCATTCGTCCTCCGTCTTCAAATGAGGCTTTGGGCCTTTTCTCCCTTGCACGGCCCAACGGCTTAACACGATATTTGGGCTGCCCTCCTTTCTCATCCGGCTGGGCCCTTATTTGATGGGTCGGGTATGCAAATTTATACCCAAACAAAAAGTAAGACTAAATAAACTTCATGATTAACATAACTTCAAGACCAGGTAATATGCCGCAACACATGAACAAAAGCATCCCTCTACTACTGTAATACTACGGATTTCTGAGCATCAGTAGCTCGGCCGAGCTAGGGGTAGCTCGACCGAGCTGGGTCCCTAAAGGATCATATTCTATATTTTGCACGTTTTCAGGAGTTCCTGTAACGCAATTTCTCGACCGAGTCACTTTGACTCGGCCGAGCTGGGGTTAGCTCGGTCGAGCTGGCTCTGGCTCGACCGAGTCGATGGTCTGACGGGTTAGTTTTTTGGTTTTTGTGCAATAAGTATAAAAGGGAGAAGCTTGGTTTTAAATCATTTTATTCTAATTCTAAAACCCTTTTTGAGAAAAACTAAGCGGCATACACTGCCTCTCCCCTTTCTACTTTGCATCAAGGACCAGGATTCGGATCTACACTAGATTGAGATCTAGATCTTGAGGGTAAGTGATCTGATTTGTTGATTAATCATTTTATATCAGTTATGAACCCTAATCTTTGATTAGGGGATGTTAGGGTTTGGTATTAATTATACATAATTACTGATTACGTGACGAGTTCGTAAAGGAAGGTTTTTGCGATTGATTGTTTACTGTGCTTTGCGTGATTTAGGAGATTTGCGAATAAGGTAGGTTATTCCTACTCAGTTGATTGTTATAGCTGTAAGATGATATGATTGTACGGCTGATTGCATATTGTGATTGATTGCTTATTGTATGATGTTGGATGACTGATGAGGTAGAGATTGTGATATGGTTCCAGCTGAGTGGTCACTGTGATAGGCGATTCACGCCCCTTTGCTGCCTCGCTGAGTGTCTCAACCAGGAGGGATGTATACATTAATGGCCTTGGGTTAGCTCGTTGAGTGGTGATAGGGTGTCGCACACCTATGCAAAGATACCCTAGGCACAACAAATTAATGTAGCATATAGGGGTCGAATTCCACGGGGAAAATGGTTACTATACGATGAATTGTTATGGTGATTCTCTATCAAGGTCGATTAACGAGTGTTTGACGCATGCATTTTATATATAAAAAACATGTCAATACTCAAGATTAGATAATAGAAATACGATTGCTTAGGGTAGACACCCATCTCTCGATATTAGTGTCAATCACCATAGAATGGGTCATAGAAGCTCTCGCACTAAGTCACCACCCTACTAACATATGCAAAGTCTAATTCATGTCCATGTTTCACAACTTATAGAAATGAATTAACAAGTATAATCAATGATTATGGCCATTAAACAAAGATTAGTCAATTAAAATGAGCATATGTTATAAGCAAAGGATTAGAATCATCTTAAGTCAATGGTTGACATATTACATTACATTTTTATAGCATGGCTTCCCAATCCCTTAGACAAATAAAACTCCTCACTCATAATAAAATGTAAACAAATGACTTGATATAAATTAAACATATTTTAAGGTAGATTATTATTTGTCTAAGTGATTGGTAAGTAAATAGTTAACAAGAACAATATTATAAATTGTAAATAGCAATGTAGTAATAAGATTAATGTAATAACAAAATAAGAACAATAATAAACTAGAAATGAATTACCGAAATGTAGAACAAGACTTGTAAATAAGAACCAAAACTCAAACCCAAGAACAATAGATAGAACTTTGTGAGAGATCTTTTTATTATAACTTGAGAAAGATTAAACTAAAGAAAGATTAAACTAGAGAATTACAAGAATTATGAGAGAATTTCTAAGTGTAAGAATATGATAAAAGGTGATGAAATGAGTCGTATACACCTTCCTATTTATAGTGGATAGGAGGTGAAACGTACACAAGTGAAGAGTCACTAGGGTTGGTCAATCCCGATCGGGATCACCTTGTCCCGATAGGGACCGTGGCTTTCCGGGTATTTTGTGATAAAGGCTTGAGTTATTGCAAAAGAATCCAATGTTCCTCATAACTATAGTGTTTAATCACCCGGTTAAATGCCATTGACTCCTTAACCCTTCACCTTAGCATCTTAAGATCTTCTTCATCTTATTTGGACTTTCTCATTTGGGCTTGACTTTAGTTTGACTTCTCATTTGCTTTTCTTATTGCATTTTTGGTCCATCAAATAAGCCTTGCATTCCATGACCATGCTCCATGCTTAGTCCATTTTAGCTCATACTTAGCCTTGTAATAATAGTGATCCATTTTGTAGTATTTTAGCTCAGTAATCCAATTGTTCCTACAAAACATGTTAAGACCACAAGAAACACTAAAAGGACATTTGTTAGCTTAAAACACTAAGATAAGTGCTAATAAACAAGTAAAATGAAGCTAACAAAGGGGTTTAAAATATACAAATAAAGTCAAAATTGCTTCGCAAATCGAACCCAAGATCGCTTCAAAAACCGAACTTCAAATCGCTTTAGAAATCGAGTTAAAACTTTGTCTTAAACTTAGTTTAAAACGAAATGTACAACGATAAAAAAAAAAATCAAAATTGATTTGTCAAATCGAGTCTAAGAAATCGAATTTAAAAGTCGTTTTAAATCGCATTTTGTTCCACTTTAAATTTAATTTAAAATGAAACGTAAACAATAAATAAACGAACTTCGAGAATCGAATTATCAACAATAAAACTTTTCAAGTTTTAAAATGAGCAAAAAATAAATTCATTAAAAATCAAATCATATTTAAAAGTCATTCATCGAATAAACTTTTTAAATTAACTTAAAATAAATAAATTCACTTAAAAACTCATTACATCAAATATCGCATTTACATCATAAAACGAATTCCATTAATTGACGGTATCCACTTTGATTACTGATAGGCTAATCGCACACCTATGCAAACATACCCTAGGCACAACAAATTAATGTAGCATATAGGGGTCGAATCCACAAGGAAAATGGTTGTTATACGATGAATTGTTATGGTGATTCTCTATCAAAGTCGATTTAACGAGTGTTTGATTGATTAGTTTGTAAAGTCTAATTTAACAATATGATTAAAGAAGTCTAAGGTAATTGTTCCACACATGCATTTTATATATAACAAACATGTCAATACTCAAGATTAGATAATAGAAATACAATTGCTTAGGCTAGACACCTATCTCTCGATATTAGTGTCAATCACCATAGAATGGGTCATAGAAGCTCTTGCACTAAGTCACCACCCCACTAACATATGCAAGGTCTAATTCATGTCCATGTTTCACAACTTATAGAAATGAATTAACAAGTTTAATCAATGGTTATGGCCATTAAACAATGATTAATCAATTAAAATGAGCATATGTTATAAGCAAAGGATTAGAATCATCTTAACTCAATGGTTGACATATTACATTACATTTTTATAGCATGGTTTCCCAATCCCTTAGACAAATAAAACTACTCACTCATAATAAAATGTAAACAAATGACTTGATATAAATTAAACATATTTTAAGATAGATTATTATTTGTCTAAGTGATTGGTTAGTAATAACTAATAAGAATAATATTATAACTTGTTACAAAATAATAATGTAATAATAAGATTAATGTAATAGCAAAATAAGAACAATAATAAACTAGAAATGAATTACCGAAATGTAGAACAAGACTTGTAAATAAGAACCAAAACTCAAACCCAAGAACAATAGATAGAACTTTGTGAGAGATCTTTTTATTATAACTTGAGAAAGATTAAAACTAAAGAAAGATTAAACTAGAGAATTACAAGAATTATGAGAGAATTTCTAAGTGTAAGAATATGATAAAAGGTGATATGAGAGATGTTCCAATGAGTCGTATACACCTTCCTATTTATAGTGGATAGGAAGTGAAACGTATACAAATGAGGAATGAACACTAGCCGTCTAGGGCATAGCCAACCCGATCGGGTTTGGTCGTCCCGATCGGGACCGTGGCTTTCTAGCCCGGTCTCCTTAATTCTCCTCTTAATTGCCAAGAGTATCCAATATTCACCATAACTACGGTGATTAATTACCCGGTTAATTGTCTTTGACTCCTTAACTCTTCACCTTTGCATTTTAAGATCTTCATATCTTATTTGGACTTTCTACTTTGGGCTTGACTTTGGTTGACTTCTCATTTGCTTTTGTTGCATTTTAGTCCATCAAATAGCCATGCAATCCATGATTATGCTCCATGCTTAGTCCATTTTGTAGCTCATACTTAGCCTTGTACTTATAATGATCCATTTGTGGCATTTTAGCTCATAAAACCAAATGTTCCTACAAAACATGTTAATTCCACAAGAAACACTAAAAGTACAAATGTTAGCTTAAAACACTAATATAAGTGCTAATAATTAAGTAAAATGAAGCTAACAAAGGGGGTTAAAGTGTATAAATTATGCACTTATCAATTACACATTCTGTCCTTTCATCATCGGGTGTTTGTCGGGTTTTCTATAAATTCCAATATCGACAGATACGGGTATCTACAATAATTGTCAAGGAAAGTTAAGGAGCATAGGATTCCAATTTGTGAGATGATGCAAGGTTTTGAGGTCTTAATCGGATGATTAATTATGCATTTATCGCTAACCATTGGATCCCATCAACAATTAAGAGGAGAATTAAGGAGACCGGGCTAGAAAGCCACGGTCCCGATCGGGAACACATGGACCCGATCGGGACGGTCCAGTCCTAGGTCAATCTTGCTCGTCAGAGCTCGTTTACGTTTCACCTCCTATTCTACTATAAATAGGAGGTGTTATACGACTCTTAACACACCTTATTCTTACCTTCTCTTATCATTTTCTTAGCTTAGTTTACACAAAAGTTATCTTAATATTTCTCTTGTAATTCTCATAAGTAGTTAATCTTTCAATAGTTAACATTTCCATTCAAGTTATAATACAAGCTTTCTTTGGTTTATGTTCTTCATTTCAAGTCTTATTTCTTCCATTTGGTATTGTATTTCTCTCTTTATCTCTTATTGCATTTTCATTATGTTATTTATATTATTGTCCATTAGTTTTAATTCTATAATGAGTAGCTAATTTCTCTAGTCTAGGGACTAGGGGAGACATGTAATAAAAAGTGTTTGCAATATGACATAATTTGTAAATATAAAATGTTGTTCATATGTTTCTAGCACATGCTTGTTTGGTTAAGATTAATCGATGACTAAAGCGCATAATTGATACGTGCATTTTATATAGACTTTTACAGTCCCTTTTTGGCACGTATTTATGTATTTATAAGTGGTTTTCTATCGCTTTATGTCCCGAATAGACTACTTTGCGTTTGTATTGCTATTTTGCAGGTACAAGCAGGAAAGTGGCCAAAACCAAGCATTTCGAGCCTAAAAGATGCATTTCGGAAGATGGACACACAAAAGAGAATACATAAGCTGAAGAGCCTGCCGTCGACCCAACGAAGACCTTAGTCGACGAGGACCAAGTAGCCAAGACGAGCAGAATGCCTCGATCGAGCTGTCCTGTGCTCGATTGAGAGGACTCGAGAAGAAGGAGGTCTCGATCGAATTATCCTGTGTTCGATCGAGGAAGCTACAAGGAGAAGGCCTCGAACGAGAAGCCTCACTCTTCGTTCGAGGAGACTGCAGAAGATATTACCACGATCGAGAACCTTAAAGTGCTCGATCGAGAGCTTATTAGGGTTAGCTACGTTAGGAAAGTCCGTTTTGTAATAAAAGACATGCATGCTTTACTATAAAAGCATGTTAAAGTCTTTAGAATTAGGATCCGAAAATATCTCTCTCTTACAACTCTTTTCGGACCGACAATTTCTTACCCTAAATCTTTCACCGTTCTTTTACCTTTCTTGTTTCTTACGTTTTACGCTTGAGATCTGGAATCCTACGTTCTTTACAACGGATCGCACGAGATCGTACTCTTCTTCCCTTTTACTCTTTACTCGTTTATCATGATGTTTAATTCAATCGTTTTTGTTGTTGCCTTAATTATGCGTAGCTAATTCTCTAGTATGCGGGGATGAGGGAAACCGTGTCGATGCATGCTAGGGTGTAACATGTTAGGTCAAGTTTTAGGTAGGAATTATAATTAAACAAACCAATTGTTGTTTCGGTTGATTGAGTGCACGCAGGAGACCGTACGTATAGTTAACCCCGACCTAGATCGAAAGATTGGAAGGGTAGACTTGTTTAATTGTAATAAGTTAGATCTTATGAGGATGAAAGTTAAGTAAGATTGACCTTAGAACGGCTTAGATCGAAAGATATAGTCGGGTTTAAGGACCGAAAAGTGACAACTCAGTCCTTCCTACCAATGAACTGACCGACCTAGTAAACCCTAGTTGTAGAAGACACGGTGGACCGACCTCCTTCGCATGCTCCCTTCTCTCTTGATTTAATTTAGTCTTATTTCTCCCTTAATCTTTTAGTCTAGTTAATCAATCTACAAACCCCCAAGTTTTGTGACATACAGAAGAATTGCTTAAATAAGAATATTGCCTCTCTGTGGGATCGACCCTATTTACCACTAGCTTCTAGTTAGTTGTCTGTAGGTTTTTATCTTTGGTGTTATAACGACACGACATCAAATTTTGGCGCCGTTGCCGGGGAGGCAATTTGTTTTTATTTTTGTTAATTTTTCTGTCTTTATCTTAAGGAATTCTAAATTCCTTAAGATTTTTTCTTACTAATTATCTTTCTAGTTGTGTATGCGCAGGTCTAGTAAAGGTGAATTGATCGAGCTCGATCCTGAACCTGAACGAACCCTCCTACGCAGAAGAAGAGAGTTAGCAAGAATTCGTCAGGAGGAAGTCTTGAGTACTTCTGACACCGAGATTCCAAACGAAGAAGTTCCTTTTGAAGTTGTAGTTTCTATTCCAGTCAAGATGCCAAACATCGCGAGTCATTCGGAGCCTAAGGCGGAATTTATTCCGAAAGGTTTCAACTTATCTACGGGTGAAGATGGAAGCACATTCGATATACGACCATCCTACATCACGATGGTCGAGAAGAATCAATACCGTGGAGTACCGGGTGAAGATCCTCGAAAGCACATGGAGAGATTCGCGGACTACTGTTCCTCGATACCTGCCACAAAGGGAGTCACTCCGGACAGGATTAAGAAAGTCCTGTTTCCTTTCTCCTTAACTGATAATGCTCGAGAGTGGTTGGGTGATTTGGACCGAACTGCAGCGGGAATTACCAATTGGACTACGCTAGCCCTAGCGTTTTACAAGAAGTTCTTTCCCCCACAAAGGACTAACGCTTTGAGAGCGAAGATCATGAACTTCAAGCAAGGCGGACATGAGAGTTTGTTCGAAGCATGGAGTCGATTTAAGGGTTACGTGAGAGAAGTTCCTCACCATGGTTTCCAACCGTGGTTTATTTGCAACCAGTTTTACAACGGGTTGTATGATGACCACCGTGCCATATTGGATTCTGCTGCTAAAGGACGTTTTCAGCGAGAGGTCGATGACGACAAGGGCTGGAAACTGATCGAAGAGATGGCTAATCACACTGCTGAATATGGGAACCCGAGGAGCGGAACACGCACTGTAGCTAACATCGAGGCTGAAGGGCTCGATGAGAAATTCGAGCGACTGCTTGCTCGAATGGATAAAATGGAAGGAAATTCCTCAGGGAGCCAGCACACGGTTCACATGTTACAAAAAGAGGATGCCGTCGTCTGTGAAAGATGTGGTGATCGAGGGCATGCTGCTGTCGAATGCTTTGCCGAAAGCGAGCAAGTCTACTCGTTCCAGCAGTATCGACAAGGAGGAGGCTACCAGCAAGGGTACGTACACCCTAATTTGAGATGGTCGAGTCAGAACGTTCTCAATCCGACTCCCACTCCGCCTCAGCAACAAGCTTACGCGCCACCACACAAGCAAAATTACCAGAGGCCACCTCAGTTTGCTGCACCTCAGGAAGGAAATTCTTCATCTGGAGGAGTTTCAGGAATGGCAGAGCTGAAGTCAATGATTCAGGCTCTAGCAACTCAGATGAATAAGGCGGATCAAGCTAAAAGCGCTACGATTAAGATGCTTGAGTCCCAGATTGCTCAACTCGCTGCTAATCAATCTGCGAGGCAACAAGGGCAGCTGCCTTCCCAATCTGAGCCAAGGAAGG
>JAGPOY010003279.1:1709-13401 GCA_018983105.1 Silene uniflora
GGGCAGCAATCAATAGCCTCTGTTGTGACGATGTCAGCTATATTTTCTTTCTATGCCAGTCTCCTTATTGATATTAGCTTTTACCCCTTTCTTATTTCTCATTCTCATATGTTTATATGGGCTTTTAATTTTTTTGCTTTGGGTGGTTTCGTTTTCCTTGGGCACTATATGGACATTCCTGGGGCGGGGCTCTTTTCCAGGTTAGTATTTCTGCTATTTTTTATTTTTTTAATCTTATTTTAATTTTTTCTCCATTTCGGTTTTGATAAACTAATTTGACATTACCTTAGCTCGTGTTTTTTTTTATTGTTTTTGCTGTGTAGGCAACAGCTAATCGTCTTCATAACTAATTTATCGGGGCCAGGCAGTGCACGTCAGCGATGTGCAACACCCAAGGTTGGTTTGACGTTTTTACCTTTAAAAAATTGTACCCTTGTGTTAGTGTTTGCAGTATTGGGGCCTGGTTTTAGGGTTTTATTGGAGAGGATTTCCTTTTTAGTTTGAATTGAGGTTTATTGGGGATTAAGTATTAATGGTTGTCGTTTTAGGCAGTGACGTAGCTATAGCATTTTCGGACTACTTGTTGATAGTAGGACCATTAAATTTTAGGGTTTCCCCGTCATCGGGTTAATAAATAGTGGGTGTTGTGTCCAAACAGGCTTTACCCGCATGTGGTATCATTTGTTGCTTTTGTCCCTCTCTGCGAACAAGGTTGAGGCAGCCAGTAAAAAGCTCCTTGCAGAGACATTTCCTCGAAATCGGATTGGATTTTGTGATCTTCTTAGCTCCTGAGTTCGGCATTAGGGTTGTTTATGTGGTTCATGAGTGACATTTGGATACTTTTGTTCCAAATGAATGTTAGACTTAACAAGTGGATTTTACTGTCTTTCCTATTTTGAAGATGTTCCCAACTTCCCACATGTGAGATCGACTTAAATACTTGCAAGTTCCTCATTTCATAATATGGTTAATGGATAGCTATCACACGTGAGGCCCTCTTAGGCTCTCATATAACTGATAAATTGTGTTTGAACTATAATTTTGAGTTCATGCTGATCCTCAATTGGAGTAGATTGAGGTCTTCTTGTGGTTATAGTTCGCCTCGTTTGTGCATTCAGGGCGTATTTAATTCTTCGAACTCAGACAGTTAGGCACTTTGGAGTAATGGGATTTTGTAGCTTATCTGGTAGTTTACTGATATGCTCATTGAGCAGGCACATTTTGGCTTTTTCTTAGTGTTACTGTCTATTTTCCTTGGCCATTTCGAATTGCTTTATGATTTTTGTTGTAGGAGGTCGGACCTGATGACCGAAAGATCGAAAAGTTGTGTGAATATGCATCCAAGGACCCATTACGTGTTCCAAAGGTGAATTGGGTTTATTGTTGTGTATTCACGTGTTTCTTTATGAAACTTTTTTATCAGCTTATTTCTTTTTCTGGATTACTTAGTACTGGCCACTTACAGTGTGGAAGTTTTTTTCCCTAGGTAAAAATGGAGACTATCTCGAAACAGTACTACACGGGCAAATGAAATTCGACAACTTCATACTCTAATTTTGACGATGCTGCCATCCTTTTCTGATCGAGAAAGATATCCGTGTGAGAATGTTCTGTTTCGTTTGTCATTTATTTATAGAAAGCGTATCCATCGAGCGTCTTAGGTCAGAGTTTGCTGTTTTACAGTTACTTAGACTAACAAGAGGCCTACTACTGTATTGTAGGGCTGGTTAGCTTCTTTCGGCTATGCTTTATAATGGGAGGCCGATGCTCATTTGATTTTTGCACTGTGTTACCAGATGATTCACTCAAGTAGCCTATGAACTTCAAACTGATTCTCTCAAATTCCAGTTATTTCCCTAAAATAAACGAATACGGAGTGCTGCAGATAAAGACAATTTTAGGAAACTTAGAGGTTGAATTTGGACTAAACACAATGCCTAGAAGCTTAAATTGAAAATGTATTCATTTAGATTAGGATACGTTGTATTGCTTGTTGATATTTTAAGGAATTAGAAGGTTCGTTTATTGGATATCTCTGCATATCTATGAAAATCTGATGGAACTTCTTTTCTTCTGAATAGAATTATTTCTTGGTTGGAGTAGGTAAGGTCGAATAAACCGTTTTTCGATGCTGTTGGATGCTATTCTCGTGCTAATTTTCATTTTTTGTCATCTTGAGTTAGGCACTCTATGTTGCTAACACAAGGGGAATATTGCTTACATCCAACCCCTCGATCCCGCAATTTTCGGGAGCCCTCTAGAGAATAGGATAGTGTTGTAGTTGTTGAGTAGACTGTTTTGCATGACTTGCAAGCTTATGCCATTTAAATATTTAATAGCCTTTTTTTGTATTTGGAAATGTTACTGCTTGCCTATGCAGTTGTTGAGTAGCCTTTTCTTTTGAGGTAGAAGTGTTCTTGTTTTAGAATTTAGTATTGTTGTTCAGTCCTTCACTTATTATTTGTTTACTTGTCAGATAAACGAGCTCCTAGAACAACGATTTTGCAAGGATTTACGGAATGACCATGTCACATCAGCAAAAGTAGTTCTCTGCACGTACAGGAAATTTATCACATCATGTAAGGAGCAGATGTAAGTGTGGCGCATCTTTTTTTTTTTTAGAATCGGTTTCTTGGTACTATACTACTATATGGTCTCAGACTTGCAGGTTACTCACAATAGCTTGGGAGCATAATTTTTTGTCCAGCCCTTATTTTCTATATGACTATTCCGCCTTTTTTTTAATCTTAATATATGCCTAATTTACACGGCGAGAGGAGCTATTATGTTTCTATTAAAGCGTTAAGTTCTTCCTCGGTAAGAAAACTATTAGCTGAATAATAAGGGACTCTATGAATGAAATGATACAGTTTCTACATATTTTTTTTCCTTTTTTTCCTTTTTTATTATGAATTACCAAGAATGGTGACAGTTAATATATTTGCGGCAATGTAAACTCTTCATCTTTGCTGTTCTTTGAAGGAGATGGGTTATTAATATTTTATATTGTCGTCTCAATTTGCAGTCCACTATTTGCATGTAGCTTATTGGGAGTTATTCGAACTCTTCTGGAACAAACTCGCAAAGAGGAAATGCAAATACTAGGGTGCAATGCTCTAGCCGACTTCGTAAATATCCATGTGAGGAAATTCTCTCATTATTTGTAGGTGGTGTTTTTTTTTTTTGGTTATATCATCAAATGGTAAATCAACCTTTTCTTTCTGCGGGTATTTTCCCAAGCTATAACTGATGTTGATTTGTGAAGCTATTATAGGTGGACAACACATATACTCTAGCTCTGGGTTCCATAGATACCAGTATAGTTTGCACTCTTCCAATTTTCATGTCCTTGCTTATTGCTGTACCAAAGTTTCTAAATTTGTAGATGTATTGAGGTCAATGTTTTATAATTCAGATTTTCTGACAAGAATTTTAATTTCTTTTTACTTTCTTTCCAGTGTGATGGAACTCTAAATGAGGGATTGCCCACTTCTCTTATCTTGTCTTTGTTCATTGTACACCTCTTGACACGATGTAGCTACATGTTCTCTTCTCTTTTATTTCATTTCTTTCATTTCCTTGTGCTCTACCACAATCACTATTTAGTTTATACTGGTTATGTTTCTTAGTTCTTTTCTGAGCCGATCTAGATGCCCTCCTTAAATTTCATAAGTGCTGGTTTGGGATAGTGGTTATGGCTACTTACTGTAGTGGCTGCCGTATGTTGTTGGGTGCCTATTTTAATTGCCTGGGTAGTGTTCTTTCAGACAATCATGCATCTGCACTGGTTTCGTTGGTACAAACTAGGGTTTTGCATTACGTACATTGGTTTGTCTTTACACTTCCCTCTCGTGCAACCGTTCCTTTTGTTTATTTTTTTGTGGGTATCGACTTTTTTAGCTACCCTGGATTGTTTTCCTGATCTATTGTTTTGAATAATCATTCAACAATTTCTAGGCTTCGACTATGCTTTTGATTTTGAACATTTACTGTGATAAAAATCGCTTTAAAGTCTCAATCTTTGACTGTCAGAGTTGGGAATCAAATCATTCTAATGCTTGATAGTTTTTCATCTTTGGGACTGGTTTGGATTAGGATCAGTTCAGGATGCTCCATATAGAGGGAGAAATCTCGCCTTTTACCATGACCAACAAGGCATGCACTCAAACCACCAGTTTGATCAGGCGGAGTCTACTAGACCTACGAGGGTGCCTATTAGACTAACTGAGAAGTTTCAGAGTGAGATTCTACCACCATCTGCTAAAACGATCCCAATCACTCATCGTAAGCTTTTATCACCCATTAAAAGATCTATGTTTGTTCTATCTCAAGATGCAACTCATGTTGTGGAAGTTGCTGCTAAAATCATTGAGCCTGGTCCCGGGGCTATTCCCCGAGCAAAAATATCGTTACCAGAAACTTTTGTTGAATTGTTTGATCTATGGAGTTAATGGTTAAAAAACTGCCTACTAATTAAAAAACGTTGACTATCCTGTATATCGTTGGATGATTAGTAAGGTGACTGACTGATTAGGGTCTTGTTTAATCTACAGACACGGAAGGGGCGGAGCATAGGCAAGCTGAAACTGCTGAAAACGTGTGACTGAGGCTGTGCAAGAGGATTAGGGAAGTGTAGTCTTTGTAGCAATGAAATCGATGGACTGTAATTGAGAATAAATATATAATTTTAATAATTCAGTTTGTATGATATTGAGCTTCAAATAGCCTAGGCTGAATTACGAGTGATAATTATTGTTGTCTTAGAAGTTGGTAGCTCTTTAGACTTATTAGTTTGTCTTGTTAGCTTTTACACCATCAGTCAATTTTAATGCCTTGGATTAGATCATACTTTCGTTGTACTCCCTCTCTTCCCCTTCATTTATTTACCTTTTATTATTATTATTATTCGTCGATGTAGCAAAAAAAAAGTTTAAGACGAGATTAATTTTTAAACGATAGGACTAAGGCCTCGCTCTTTCGCACTTAATTTCAGTACTTATAAGATCGCTTCAATTCAAACAACGATATTACTAGGCTGGAATCTCGTATTCTATAGTAGCTAACGATCTTTTCTGATTAATTTAAAAAGATAGTTGTAGTATATTATTATTTGTTTTTCTTATATGGGCATATATTGTTACATACTCTCTCCATTCTCCGCAAGGCCATTATCTATTTTGCACACTATTCACAAGTGAGAGTTCACTATCAATCTTCTCTTAATACGCAAGTAAAAATCTATTCATATGATATCTTGTTTGGTTCGTCTTTACGAGTACGTAACTAATTTTCGCAAATACGTAACTAACGGTATTTACCATACAAAACTCGCGTTGGTAAACGTGAAGTAAGTAAAGGGCCTTGTGGAGTTGAACGGAGGGAGTAGGTGTTTTGAAATTAATTTGTTTTGAAAATGGATAAATTCAATTGATTCCAATAGTTTAGCAAAGTTTAGAACTTATATGTTAAACTCATATCTTAAAAGTCCAAAAAAAAAATAGCTCTCATAAGCTGGAAAATGAGTTGGCGCCATCGGGTAGCGCCGAGAACACCTCTCATGTGTTGGCATCCCTATCATTTCAGATCATATAAATTCTACTTTGAAAAGATTAGTACTCACTATAATTTAATCTTAAGGTAGACAAAACTATCTTCTTACAAAACAAAAAAAAAAAATCACTATTAATTAAAAGTAGTAATATGTATACTTGGTTTAAACTCGACTTTTTGTTTAAACTCGACTTTTGAGTTGTACTAAGCTATTTCAATCTTGATCTTTAAGAGTAGGATAATAAATAAGATAATTACATTTAATAATTTCGCATTAGTTCATAAATAGACTAATCTAAGTAAATTAAAATGTAAGTAAAACGAAGGTTAGTAGGGAGGAACGGGTAGGGTAAGAGGGAGAACGTTTGTGTTTGATTTGATTTTCTTCGCATGTGTAATTTACTCTACATTAGATTAAACTGTGTAATGTATACATATCATACTCTATATTATATCAAATTTGCTTTCAAGTCGTTTATCCCCCTCCTGATTCTCAGTCCTCTTCGTCAGCGATCAGAAGGCTTCATGCTTAACGTCAAATATGTAGAATATACCCCAAAGTATTTATGCTCATCATTTGATTGAGTGACTCTACTTCTTACTTAGATTGTTTTTTAAAAAAGAATATTTAAGTTCGATGTTAAATGTGTGTTTGGATAACAAAAGTAGAGGGAAATAGAAGGGAGGGAGAAGGAGGAAAAATAAAGGGAGGTAAGGGAAGAGGAGGACAACTGAGATACGGGTGTTTGGATACAATTTCTTTCCAAATCTTCGTTATTGTGAAAAGATTTTAATTTGCCTTGGATTAGGAAAATAAACCCGTCTAAAGTGGATCAAAAGGGAGGAGAAGGAGTTGGTTAAGTACGCGGTGATGTTGTTGTAGATAAAAAAAGGGATAGAAAGTGGAGGACTAAGGATAAGGAGATAAATGGCGGGAGGGAGTAAGAAAGCGTAAGGGTAGAAGAGTGGGTTGTATGAGGGGAACGAGTGCGAGGAGCAGTGTAGTAATAAAAGGGGAGGTGATGAAAAATCACACACATTATAACAAAACGTACCCTTTAAAAAAGGGTTATTTGATATGGTACCCCTATTGTGGTACCCCTGCATTTTTTCGAATTCTACGTGGTATCCCTGCGTTTTTAAAAAATCAGTGGTACCCTTAAACTTTGTAAAATGCTCTCAAGATAACCAATCTACTAAAAATCGCATTTTTAAAGAGTTACATTTTATAAGGAAATTATATGTACGATTGACTAAACGATGTCTTGTTAATTGCATGACAGATTATTGCCAAAAAAACAATGCAAAATGTATAAACTGGACATTTAAAATAGGCGGATTAGAGCTTTTTAGGCATTTAAGATATTTTCAGTAAGTTTAGGAGTACCACTAATATTTTTGAAAAACAAGGGGTACCAAGTAGAATTCGAAAAGGTACAAGAGTACCACGTAGAAAACCCCCCCAAAAAAATCTACCTGATTTATCGAACTTCTTTTTCATTAATGTATGAGTTAATATAGATGATCTTAATAACAATACAATTTTCTTGGAAGACGTATAAGGGAATTGGAAGATACACAAAAAAGGCGGAAAGGCAAGGAAACAAAAGGGGAGGAGGAATAGAAATGGGAGAAGGGAAATGAGTAGAGGCAGAGGGATTAGGAGGCGGTAACATTATAGAGAGAAAAGGTAGAGAACGAGGGAAGAGAGGGAAATAGGGGAGAGTGGGACATATTGGTAAGGAGACGAGGAGCTAAAAGTGGAATGAGGAGAATGCAGATGAAGGGAAGGGAAACAGGATGAAAGTTGAGAAGGAGATCAATGTGGGGGAGGAGGTAATAGGTTGAAAATGGAAGGATGCGAACGATTAAGAGTAAGGGGTAAAAAGGGAAAGAGGTGAAAGAGAAAGGGGAAGAAGAAGATAAGGAGGATCAAAGTAATACGGGGAAATATAGGTGGAGGAGGACTAAGAAGGGAAGTGATTATAACGACTAATAAAAACATTATAAAAAAAAAATGAACTAAGAAAATAGGGAAGGGTAAGGGGAAGAGCAGGACAAATTGGTAAGGAGAGGAGGAGCTAGAAGTGGAAAGAGAAGAGTGCAAATGAAGGGAAGGGGGACACGACATGTTTTACTAATCTACGTTGTGTCATGCACCTTCTACAATGCTATTAGATTCGAAGTTTCTATAATCTACTGAACATAGTAGTGCTTTTCGTTTACTTTCGAACTTCTACAAAATGTCACTCACAATACCAAATTTGTTTACGGTACCTATTACAGGGTTATATACACGATTAATCAAATGCAAATGTTATATTCCAACCATAGCATAAACCATGCATTCGGACTATGCTGGCGTCATTTTCTATGAACCTAATTCATCCCGAAGAAAATGACATTGACACAGGCGTTAAAACATGCCTTTAGATACTTCCACATACATTTTCCCAATAGCGTAGATACACAGGGAAAAAAAAATACAGCAGTCTAACATCAATTGTGACTGTTAATCCACGAAAGATTCAGTGCACCTAAAGCTGAATGGCTTTAGAACATTGCACATTGATCATTGTTGTCCAACTCCATAGTTGTTTTCCTTATAAATGGAAACGTCATCAAAAGGACACCATTTTAAAGAATTCCAATTTATGTAACATCTTCAATGGCGTTTCAGTTTGTACATCCGTATAGTTGCATCATGACAAACGTGATGGGTAAATTTCAAGACACTCGCTATATTTGCAAAGATTTGACTAGGCCACAAAATATTTTCCAGGAGTTCTGTTATACTGTCTACGCATTGCGTCAAGTCGAGTGCGATCAAACCAGTCAATTCCTTAGAATCGTGTTAATTGAATTTGGTTTAACCGAGATTGCTTGCACATCGGCTTTCAAATTACAGTATCCTTGTTTCCTTTTCATTCATGTATCGGTTAATATAGTCTAATAACAATACAATTTTCTTGGAAAAAGTGCAAGGGAACTGGAGGAGGCACAAAAGAGGTAAGGAGACAAGGAAATAAAAGGGGAGGAAGAATAGGAAAGGGAACAAGGAAAATGAGCAGAGGCAGGGGGGTTAGGAGGCGATAACATTAGAGAAAGTGGAGGACGAAGAATAAGGAGATAAATGTCGAGAAAGAGTAGGAAGGGGTCAGGGTAAAAGAGCGAGTAGTATGAGGGGAACGAGGGAGGGTAGTGAAAGTAATAGGAAGGGAGGTAATGAAAAGTAAAAAAAGTTATAATAAAACATAACTTCAAAAAAAATCTACTAAATTTACTAAAATGTAACCATACAATTTTCTTGGAAAAAGTACAAAGGAACCGGAAGAGACACAAACGAGACGAGGAGGAGAAGGCAAAGATTCTTATATCATGTTCATGTTTTTTGCGCATTGATATTCGCCTATTTAGAGTGAGATTTGTGACCACTAAATTATGGGTCGAATATTCGACGTTGAAAAATATGGTGGTATGACTCCTATGATTGAATTCCAAGCTTTACATCAGCTAAATAGGCAATGTGCATATTCGGCTATTAAGTGTCCACATTGCAAATACTATGTCGTTATGCCGATAATAGTATTTTCTCAAGAATTGTCATTTGCAAATATAAGATTGGTCAATAATAAATCGTCATATGAAAATATAAGACATCATCGAAAACTAAAAATAAAAGGGCGAGGAAAAAAACATGCTACTCTGAGAATTTAAATGAAAAATTTCCTATCTAAGAACTCCAAATGTCTAATTAAAATGAAATACATAATAAATTAGGAGTACTATAAAGCAATATTGATTGTCGAGACACTAATAGGCTACAAGTGGGCATCATATAATACAGACGTGAATAATTAAGAGAGGGTGTTTGTACTTGTTTTTTTCAATTTGTCTTCGCATATATGGGTGTATCCATCATTCATTCGGGCAATCACAAGGAGTAGTAATACGAGATAAAGAGTGTACGTCTCCCTCCTCCGATTGTTCCCTCTTACGCCCTTGCTCTCGAGCTTGAGCCCTTTCCAACAAAGCGGCGGTCTTTCTTTGAGCCGAAGCCACGGCCCTAGTACGTTTAGAGGACCCTCCGGAGCTTGGCTTTGGTGGCATTCTGAAAAGTAGGGTACACACACCACAAACTTAATTCAAGATGATATTCTAAGTTTAAACATGATCTAAAAGAGTTAGCCTTGTAGTGGCCTCGAGATAGATCCTTAAGACGGGTTTAAGATGGATATTTTGGTGGATTTCTTCTATGTCTTCGTTTTATATGGTACATGACATTCTAATATGGAACTAATCATCACATTCTTACTCATTAAGGTGGTGGAATTGGGGAAAATCAAAGTTGAAAATTTGGGCATGAACCCTAGAAGATTTCATCACCATGGGAGGACTAAGGATGCTCTAAGAACTATGCTAGCAAGGATAATAACAATTACTAGTGATAATCTAAAGGAATCACAGGGTTTTATCATTAATTTGGCAATCTAATGTTCATAGAACCCTAATTTCGAATTGGGCAAAACTGGGATTAATTTGGGAATAAAGAAGATGAAGATGGAGTTCTTACCTTGACTTAACCTGAGATTGGGAGTTAGAAACGAATTAGAATGGATTATAGCCCTTATTTCTCTTGATTCCTTAGCTATGGAGATCTTTGGAGAGAGTTTTGTGTTTATAAGAATAGGAATTGTGAGGAATTAGAAGAAGAATGGTGTTTCTAATGCTACTCGTGTTTCTGCTGTAACAGGTCGCCTCGGTCGAGCTGTTTTTGGCTCGGCCGAGCTAATTGTGAGTCGGTCGAGTCATACCTGACTCGGTCGAGTCAGGTGTTTGAAACAAGGTCTGGGTATCTTCTGTAACGCACCTGTTCGGTCGAGGCAATTATGGCTCGGTCGAGCTACATGTAGCTCGGTCGAGCTTCTTTCAATTCGGTCGAGCTACACACTGCAGTAGCACCTCTCGTTGTCCCATTAATTAGTTATCCCTGCAAGACATGAAACCTTGCTCGGAGCCTGGGTCGTGGTCAGAGCTCGTCCCACTTTAGCGCTAAGCTACTACACTAATACGTTATGGCTAAAAGATCTACTTGTTCTCGTGTTTCGCCCTTATTACTGTCAAACGAAGAGTTCTATAATCAGGTTCGTACTCATTCTACCTTACTAACGGGAATCTCTTAATTCCATCTACTAACACTCTTCACCTAAGTCCTAATCAAATAGCAGCATTCTAGCAGTTCAATAGGGAGTGCATAGGTCCTAACAAACATAACTATAACTTGCTATCACACTTCACACTCAATTACGCACTACACCAAGAACACATGCGGCACAACATAAGACATGACTACACATATATGCATGCAAAATCCCTTCCCGTGACTGGCTTAAGTGTATTGGGGCCAGGACCTTGAGATTAGGGCGCCTACCCATCCAAAGTCAGTAAAGTGGGCTCCCAACAAACATACACTAGGTTCATTTTAATTGACGCACTAAATTCGGTGGTTCATTGGTTTCAGGTGCCAAGATCATGCTCTGATACCACTTTGTAACACCCTCATAAACCAGGGGGCCTTTACCAAGGACTGCCCTAGCCTATGGAGGTATTACCATCCCGACATAACCGGGGTAGTGAATATATCAAAAGAATAATGCAAGTCCCTTTATTTAATAATAATCTTTAACCGTCTTACAACCGTTCATAATATGAATAATAATGAAATAATAACGTTCAACTACTAATAATGCTAATTAATACTAATGTCGGCTAGGCTAAGCTAAGCTTGTGGCGACTCTTCCCATCCCAGAAGCACATCATCATCCATAAGCTCATTACCTGCTAAACAAACTGCTCACCATCCCCGAATGGATCATAGCAAGTCCTAAGACAAACAACCGGAGTCAGTTCAACTGAAGATAAAAATAAGACAGTCAAGATACATGAACACAAGCGGAAGCAATGCAACAATACAATGAGTTGTGATCTCCTTATCCTCCCTCGCCTCTACCAGAACCGACTACACATCGCAACATGTAGCCCTGCCAGGTACCCATCGCAACAGGTACCCTATCCACCAGTGGTCAGACCGCAGCCCTTCCACTAAACCTAGTCATTAATGTGCACACCTCTCCTGGCTTGA
>JAGPOY010003280.1:0-13400 GCA_018983105.1 Silene uniflora
GTTGGGTGCGGATGCTGTGGCTTTGCTGAAGCGGATTCAGAAATTCTCTGTGTCTCAGGATGCAGGGGCTCGTGCGGCCGCTTATATTTTTACTAGACTTAGCTTTGTTATCGCTAAGGGAGTGGGGGCCCAGATTGTATCTCGGCTGCCCAATAATTTCTTGTAAAACTTCTGCATTTGATTAATAAAAGTTCCCGGTTTTTTATAATAATAATAATAATAATAATAATAATAATAATAATAATAATAATAATAATAATAATAATAATAATAATAATAATAATAATAACCCGACTTCCCAACATAGAAACTCGTAACCCAAATAACAAGACAACCAACACCCAAAGCCCAATAACACACACCTCCTTTCAACCCGCCCAAAAATTTACCGCGCAACACTACCCTAGCCATCGGCAACCACCAGGCCCAACCCCAGGTCTGGCCTGGTCACCGTCAGCCACCACGACCCTGGTCGACTCTCGCCGGCGAGTCGAACCACGGCGTCCAAACCACCCTGCTCACAACCCTCACCGTGACAACCCCTCAAACAACCCCTGTTTTCTCCCTGACAACCACCACGCCTCTCACCGACACAGCACCAAACCACCACCACTGCCACGACCGTAAAACCACGACCCTGACACACGTGGCTCCACCGATTCGACCTCCCCCGAGTCCACGGTGGCGCTACCCCAAAACCCCAGGTCTGAAATCTATCAACGTAACCCCTGACGCCCCCTGCACTCGCTCACCACCCCTGTAACCACCACACGCGATGACAACCACCCAAACCACCATCAACAGACTCGACCCTAAACCATCTACCCATAATCCTCAACGACGACCAACAAAACAACCCCTAACAACCGCTACAACCCAGAATACAACCGCATAAAGGAAGGGAAAACAGGGGATCCTTACCTGACGACGACCGTCGACAACCGCCTTATCAGCAGACAGAACCACCCACAGCCACCACTAGCAGCCTCCCTGAACCCACAGCCGACCCCTCTCCCCTTGCCCTGATCGACGTGCGTGTGTGTGTTTGATTTGAGCGTGCGACGTGAGAGAGAAAAGGAGGTGACGGAAATGGTGATAGGGAGATTAGGTTATTTGTTTATAACCTAAACAAACGGGTTGGGTAGCTGGGTAAACGGGTCAAACGGGTGTGGTAAATGGTTAATGCGAGTCTCGACCCATATGTCAAGTTATAATGTAAACCCGACTCAAACCCTTACGATAAAACTCGACTTAATAACGTTTACAAACGAACTAGTATCTATAATAACTAATAATAATTCCACGTAATCGATTTATAGAAATATAAAAATACGGAGTATTACAAAAGGGCTTGTAATAAGGGACGTAATTCTGACAAACAGAAGTAAATTTATAATCGTACGGGTAATTACCTTAGCCTAATAAGGAACCTCCATATGGGTCTTCCACCTTCAACTAACCCTTCTGCCCCAAGTACGGAAGACAGTCGTCAACCACAAAACAGAAGTAATTGAATCAGACACAAGAAACGAAGAGAAATTGGATCACAAAAACAACAGAAATTAAAGAGGTTTATAATCGTAAGAGTAGTTATCTTAGCCTGATTAACAACCTTCATCGGAATCTTCTACCGCAATCTGAGCCTTCTGATCGACCAAAATATGGAAGAAATACATCATCCGGAAAATCAGAGGAAACAAATTCAGACCCCAGAAACGGGCAAACATGAATTAATTAAGAAGCTAAATAAAGGAGAAAAAAAAGAACACAAGAAAAGATATGAGCTGATTGTTGCTTATAATCATTATGACAAAGTGAAGTAACTAAAAAAGCATTCAAACACAGCTCATCTTCCTCTCAAGAAATAGGGAAGCACATATCCACGCGACTCTAAGTCATCACGTCGACTTTGCTCTACAAAATAGAGACCAGATCAATAATTTTCGTCTAAATTTCGTATACAGATACATTATTAAGAATCAGTCATACGCATACACTCTTACTTACCTATGCCGAGATGAGTGTTGCAGCTGGCATAACGTGCAAATCCTGTTAAAGTCTTGTTCTCCCTGGCCGAATCAAGAAATAGAGACAAGAGAATTAATTTCACGGAATCATGCCATTGAGTGCATGTGACGTTCCTGACACTAAGCCAAAAATATACCAACCTGTATGGAATATGACGATTTATGGTGGAATCGAGGTATCTTTTCGCAAGGCCAAAATCGATGATGTAAACTTGTAACATACAATCAGTAAGGGACAATTTGAAAGGATAGCGAAATGCAAAACAAGGAACAAACTGAAGAATAGCTCATCTGATTTGCTTTCCGACTAAGACCCATGAGAAAATTGTCAGGTTTAATGTCTATATGCAAGAAACCTTTGGAATACACATATTCGATACGTGTGATCTGAAAAAGTGAGATGGCGACAACATTAAGGTACAACTAATCACAATGAATATTTAGATTAATACTCCGTATCATTTTAAAAATCCAAACATAGTAGCCGGAAAAGTATTATTACCGTTTGTTCAGCCAACATTAAGACCGTCTTCAATGGTAACTTTCTACCACAGTAAACAAACAGATCTTCCAAACTAGATCCCAACAAGTCGATCAAAAGTATATGATCCTCTCCATCCACTCCAGACCATTTCAAGCTAGGAATTCCACCTGAATTAGAACAAATCGGATCCGTGAGAGAGCCGTTTACAGTGATAAAATAATTGGGAAAACCCTAATATTTGGGGATTTGATTGAAAAAGTAATTAATTAACAGATCAAGAGACAAATCATGAAGAAAAAATGGAAAACAACAACAATGGAAGTTAAATTAAAAAGTGCATGTTACCTTGAGATGGCGGAAGGACCATAAAACCGGTTTTCTATAACGGCGGATGACTGACGTCTTCATCTTTCCGAATTTCTTCTGTAATTGCATTATTTCCGTTTTAATTTGCCCAAGATTAATGCTACTGTTGAAGCTAATATGTTGAAAAAAACGAATTCAGAGTGGTGTAAATTGAATTTGAAGGTTGTATAAAAAAATAAATCAAACTGAGATGGATTTGGAATGATAAAATCGCCATTCAAGGAATACTACAGGACGGGAGTAGTGAACTAGTGAGGTTTCCAGAGGAAGAGAAACAGGAGTGACGGTGGAGAGTTTTAAAAGGAGATGGGGAGTTTAGATAGAATAATTTAGATGAAAATGTGTCCTAAAATGTCTATAATATTGACATAGTTTTTAATGATCAACTAGTTTCGGTACCCGTCGGAATCGCGGGTTTTTCCTTTTGTATGTGTTGTGTTATCCGGGTTTTTGTTTAGAAGGCCCAGGTGGGCTTTATGTGTTTGTTGTGTTTATTTGTCGGTCTGGTTTAAATCATTTTGGTTTTAAATTTTCTCTCTTTTTAAATTATTTTTTAAAGGTTATTAGTGTTCATTTGTGTCTAAATTGGTCAACGTAACTGCAAACATTCTGGAACACTCCGTCATTCGATGCTTTCACTGGTTGTCTTTGTTGTACTCCTCTGTTGGACTTGCTGATCTGCGCGAATCGTGCTTGGTAGGCGATCTGTTCTGGGGAAAGCGACATCATTTTTACTTTCTTCGGTTGGGTTTTCTTTGATTTGGGTTCGCTTACCCGGTGATTGTAAGTCCTTTTCTGTTTCCTTTTTTATTCTTTTACTTATTCAGTATTTGGTTCTCATATTTTGTTTGGTTTTATTGTGTTTTATTTGTGTGGTTGTGGTCATGTTTTTTGGTTGTCTTTGTTTTTTTTTTGGGTTTTCTATTGCGTGGCCTGATCTGGGTGTGCAAGTGTTCGATCTGTACTATAAGTTGTTTTTTTATTTTTGGTTTCCAATTTAATCCTGTCAGATTATAGTCTGCTCACTTTGCCGGTCCATTAATTGGATTAGCTGTAAAATAATATTTGGAATTGTTACATTAAGTAGTTTCCTGGCTGATTTTGTCTACATCAGTCTTATTGTTTCTTGTTGCGTCCCTTGCTTCATTCCTTGATTGATTCCTTTGTCTTAGGTCATGTGGCGTGTGCTTCTTGTTTAATCCTCATGCTGCTCTTTGTCTGTTGGTTCCTCACTTCTCTGATGTTTCTTTGGCTGGGTTTCAGTTTCCACTGTGGTATCCGTTTGGTCGACAGTAATCTCCCTGTGTATTTGTCTTTTGTTTAATAAACATCTGTTTGTGTTTTAATCACTGTAATGCTATTGAGTGGTGTATACTTACCCTGCTCTTGTTTTGCACTTGGTCTTCTCAGGTGTTTTCGGTTCCATTTCGTTGGTTTCCGTTCCGGCTCCTGCATCTGTTTCCTGTTAGCCGATATATTTTTGTGAGTTGTTAATGGTGATTCTTCATGGGTTTGTTTATAAGCTTTCTTTGGCTTACCGCTGGTGGTTCCTTGTTCAAGTACGTTTTCACAACTTTAAGCTCCCTTGTGTCTGTGTATGTTGTTGTCCCGATCATGACCTTAAATGTGTATGGTTTCCCAACACATTTTTGGAGGATGTCATACACCTTGTGCCTTCCTTTGTCCTGTTTTGTGTTGTAATTAATATAAGTTTTCCCTCCTCCTGTTAAATATCAATTGTCATTTGTATTGTTACCTTTTCGAATATCTCAATGAGGTGGCCTATTGGTTTCCCGATCACCTTTTCTGCTTCCTTATCAAAGATGACTATGTTTGCCTCTGCTTTTCCATCGTGTAATGTTGCGAGTATTCTGTACCTGTGAACATAGTTTTGTTTAACTTTGTTTGTCGCTAATTTTAAATCCATGTTTGTTTATTCAATACCTTTGCATTAGGTATGGGACGTCTTCGGTGCACTTTGAGCAGTAGTTGTCGTAGTCCAGTCCTTTCCTGTATGTTGGGCATAACATATACCTCCATTCAACATCTGTCCGTACAGCTGTTATAACTCCTTCGCAGGTGTATGTTTGCTTCTGGTTGGTTATTTCGTTTTGGCACGGGAAATTGGGTGTCAGTTTGATGTTAGTTTGTTCTATTTCGGAGTGTAATTGTTCAGGGTTCGTACCGGGTCGGTTATCTCCATTTCAGTGAGCTCCATTAGAGTTTTCCTATTTGCCGTCATAGGGTCCTCCTTATGTTCTTGTGTGTTGCTCTCAAGCTGCCTGGCCGTGATTGGTTTGCTTATCCTGTAGAATTTTCTTTTCAATTTTGGGTAATGGGCTGTGTGGCATTTTATTTACATTGCATCGTCTAGTTTGTTTCCTTACCCTTCCAGTAGTTTGGATGCCTCGGCTATCTCTGGGTTGATGTAGACTTTGGTTGCATAAGTGCTTTTTAGCTGGTACTCATCTGCAATATTTGGTGTTTAGTACTTTTTTTGTTTTGGTTTGGAAGTTGTGTTTGTAGGGCTTTTACCTTTGTAGCGTACCACCCTTGTTGATGTTATTACAATTGTTTTGGTAACTCCGCCTGGTGTTGTGTGTTGCTCCGTGACGTAGTTTGCAGCGTTTCCCCATAATGTCACCTGTACTTCATTCTTCCTGTTTTGGTTCTGTGTTAGTGTTTTAAAAGTGATTTTTCAAACAGTACAGTTTTGACGGTTTTTTCGTAGTACCTGTCATCCTCAATGTAGATATTTCTTAATTCGGTTTCTCCCTTTTCTGTTTGAACTTTTGTTTTGTTCTCCACTCCAGCCAAAATACCAATGACATCTGTTATTTTAAAGCGCTTTTTAGAATTTACAATGTAGTGTCTGATGTTTGTGTTAAAGTAGTTTGCTTACCTATTAGGTAGTCGGTTTTGTTGTTTATTTCGTGAATCAACTGCAGTGGGTGGAACTCGAATTTGTGTTTGTCAATTTTTACCGAGTCTTCTGGTTGGTTGGATATTGTTGTGAAAGGGGTGAACCTGATGATATTTTCATTTGTATTAATGGGTTTATACCCCTTGTTGTTCCTTGCTACTTCGAAATGGCTAACTTGATATATTGTTCCTTCATGTAAGTCATCTTGGTAACTTCGTATCCATCTTTGTAGGATTGTGGCGTGGATATGGTTTCCCTGTACATGTGCAACATTGAAAAGTATGTTAAATTCTTTCCCTTTAGGATTGTTTGTTAATTTTTGTGTTTCATGCGTTTTGTACCTCAGAATCTAGGAGGACCATGTCGAGCGAGAATGTCTTGCCGTTTGTTGTAGAGGTGATCTCCCACATGCGTGTTGCCCTAGCAGTGATCCGGTACTTTGCTTTAGATGGTACCAAGGATGCTATGTTGACATTCTGAGGGGCCATATTTCTTGTTTTTGATGTGATTTTTTTTTTTGGTTAATTTTTTTTGGTGTGTGATTTGGGTGAGTACACAATTGCGTCTACCATTGCTTTTTATATAGTGTTTCCTTATGGCTGTTTGATTTCCCTAGTTATTTCTGTTATGCTAAATTAAGTGTGAGTTATTTTGTGTTTATTGCTTGGTCTTTATATTTTATAATTACACGTCTTAAATGCTATTAATATTCTCTTCTACGCCTGTCTTTTGACTTGCTCATGGTTTACATCTTGGTTATATTTTAATTATCTACATTCAATAATCACTTTTGCCTTGAATTTTAATGGGGGCCCCGTTATTTTTTACTTTTTATGAAAAATATTTGACCGGTTGTGACAGATTTTCTTTTTTTCCTGCTTGTAGTAGCAGCGTCTGAATGAGGGATGCCAAGTTTAAACCCGTCTTCACCATAGAGGAACATTATTGGGTACTGCATCGCCATAAATTTTGGATGTTTTTCTGATATGCGTACCAGCCCTCTTGCTCGTTCCTGATTGACAATGTCACGGTTCCCTTTCTCTGAATCGTCGTTGCCGATGATTAGGGCTGCAAATTCATCCACTGTTGGGGGGTTGAACTGACTATTTCCTTCTTTACGGCTTGCCCGAATACGCAGTTGAACAGGTTGCAGATCCGCCTCAGTCATACGTTCTCTGGCCATTTTGCACATCTTAGCAAGGTCATTGTGCTCGTACATTAACAAAGATAAGAGCTCTACAATGTCTGCTTGTAAACTGTTTTTGCCGTCGCCAGTTAAGGACGTAACCCGGTTAGTCAGCTCATTTTCGGTGTCATGGAAGTATAACTGCATAAACCGTGGCTGCTTCCCGATTGGGGGTAATATGGACCTGATTTTGTGATGATTTTGGCCACCAAGTCTAAAACAATACGGGGCATTTCCTTTGTTTATAGCGTTGTCAACTTTCCCTCCCATAGATGTGAAGGCATATATAGAATTGTAAGAGCGGATAAGCCTCCGAAACTCAGTTGACCGGGGCCCTCCACACGGGTCTAATAAGCCTTACAGTAGGGGCGGTGGGTCTTTCAGCTTCACGAGTTTGACCTTACCCTTCTGGCAGCATATATTAAATTTCAGACGGGTATTTTGGTCTGCCTGTCCAACACCTTCCTCTTTCCAGACAACAGCCGAGCAGAACTCGCAAACTTCCGTTGGGGCGGCAAAAGACCAAGCTTCCAGATATTTCCCTATTAATTACAGAAAGCTAGCGCATAGAATCCTTTGTCATTGATGTGTGATGCTGAGCACGTTGTAGGGCTAACATTTTTCTAAGACTAAGGCCAATCATTTGATTAATGGGCTTAATACTATAGCGCTTAAGAACGCGTTTCTTTGGATTACGTTCCAACCAAGTCCTGACAACTTCTTAAAATGTTTTCTCTTTAACGTGGGGAGTCACTGTGGAAATCTAATTCAAATACAAAAGGATGAATTTCAAACAGCCGTAAGTGCTTTTGGAAAATAATATGCTATCATGTTGATCAAAGCGGGACATACTTTTGGGTGGCTTGGCCCCGGCTCCGGTGCCTTCTGAATTTGATCCGGTAGGTTCTGCATTGTTTCAAGAAAACAAAAGTAAACCAGGTGCACATTAAATTTGGGGAAAGGCTTAACTGTTTAGTGGCATGAGTGTAGAGAGGTATACCTGCTGAGGTGTCTTCAACAATGGTTGGCTCAGTTGTTATGGGTACCGTTTCAGGAACTGTGGCCGCCTTCTGGGGGCCGTCTTTTCCCCGTTTGTTGACAGACTTGACTCAAGGACCTAAATGATTTAAAGAGCAGAAGGGACACCATGTTTAGTGGAATACTTTTGTGTAAAATGGTTGCATTTGAATTTAAAAACAAACATGTACATATGAATGAAGGTGGCCGTACTTCTTTTTTTCCTAGGAGCCGTTGATTTCGGAGGGTGTGTATGAGCAAGGAGCGCACCTGTTTCTATAGTACGTGGTAATTAGATGCTTACACGCTATTTCAGTTTTCATTCTTCATTACGAATTGTCAAATGGGGGTCAATTTAAGACACATACCAGTTTCAATCATGACGGGTGTAGGGGAAACAACCGCGTCAGGTAGGCAGGTAGCTTTTGTTCGTGGGCGGCCTCTTTTTCGGGTGGTAGAACTCGAACCAGGTGGGCCTACAGTGGATGCTGGGCTGTTCTGGCCTGCAAATGAGGTTTAAATGGTTATTAACCGACAGACTGAATATGCAACGGATGGAGGGCCGTGGCTAAATTACAGAAAATTGCAGACACCATTCCTAGCAAAATAATTTACAGAAGATTATTTCAAATTTGATCCATTCCAAGCAAAATAATTTACACAAGATGATTTCAAATTTGATTTCAAAGGAACAGGTACGTGCAAATGAATTAGGCGGGACTTGTTTTTTTCATAGGGACCGTTGAGTCGGAATAGAACGTATGAGCAGGGTCCACACCTTGTTCCACAGATGTTTATGGGCTGTTTCAGTTTTCGTTTTTCTTTAAGAATTGTCAGATGTACCTAAGTTTAAGATACATACCACTTTCATTCATGATGGGTGTAGGGGTAACGGCGGCCTCAGGTAGGCCGGTAACTTTCGTTCGTGGCCGACCTCTCTTTCGGGTGGTGGAACTCGAACCATGCTCGGCACCGGTGGATGCTGGGTTGTTTTGTCCTGCAAATGAGGTACAGATGGTTAACAACTGAAAGTCTGAACTTGAAACAGATAGAGGGGTGTGACCAAATACAGAAAAGTGCAAGCACCAGGGCTAGTAAAAAAGTTTACACAAGGTGATTTGAATTTAGTTATTAAAGGGACAGGTACGTGTAGACAAAGTAGGCCGCACTTGGTTTTTTGGTAGGTATCGTTGAGTCGGGAGGGTGCGTATGAGCAGGGGTCACACTTGTTTACACAGTAGGTGGTACACAGATATTTGAACGCTGTTTCAGATTTCGTTTTCTTTATGACTTGGCAAATGTAGCTAAATTTCAGATATATACCAGTTTCAATCATGACGGATGTAGGGGTAACGGCCGCCACAGGTACGCAGGTTCCTTTTGTTCGTGGTCGGCCTCTCTTTCGGGTGGTAGAACTTGAGCCATGTTCGGCTACAGTGGGCAGTGGCCTGTTTTGGCCTGCAAATGAGTCAGAAAAGATAAATAACCAACGGTGGAATCCCAGAAGAAGGAGAAATGGGGCTATATTTCAGGGAAGTATCGTCTGCATTTGCTGTGGTTGCTGGGTTCAAAGCTGAAGCAGGCACGGAGTGGTTGGGATCTTCAACGACACTGCTTTTCTGAACCCGAGGTCGCCCTCTCTTGCGAGAGCTAAAGGCGGAGCTTAGTTCAACCATGTTTGATAGGAGGGAGTTGCTGTTAACTTCTGCAAACAATGCTGGTAATAATCAGTCTTCGAGAAAACATCCAGAGGGACGGTTAAAAGGCAGGACAGTGGCAACACCGGGGAGTGTATATTAGTTCAGGGCCGGGGAAGATGGCGTTGTAGGTATATTTTGCAAACGTACCACCTGCATTTGTTGTGGTCAAGGGATGCGAGTCTGCCTCAGCTACAGAAGAGGTGAGAGCGTCCAAAGCAACACTTTCGCGAATCCGAGGCCGACCTCTCTTACGGGAGTTACAGGCAAAGCCACATTCAGGCATGTTCGTCAGTGGAGAGTTGTTGTGTGGTTCTGCAAACAAAACTTTTTTGGTTAACAAAAGTAGCTCAGTGACATTACGATTTCTTGCTTACATTGTTGTTGTTTCAGGCCGGTAGAACCTTAAGTGCAAGGAAATTGCAGGCTGCTTTTTCTACATAAGGCCAAGTTCATTTTACAAAAATGTTGAGTAGGATTCATCGAGGGGTAAGATTCATAGAATCATTTTATTATCATTATTTTTGCAGGGTAATATATAATTTTATTTATCATTCAACCCTGTGTCCCTATGAAGCTTAATATTTAATTTTGTTAATTTGTTGGCGTAAATTTGTAACCATAACATAGTTCATCTATGATAGTTTATGCAAGCTCTCAGTGATCCTTTTTTTCAAAGCAATTTTTAAACAGAAACTGAGCTACAACAACTACTGACTAAACCAAGGCAATGGTATAAATACAAGACCTCAGATACAACACTTACGAAGGCCATCCAATAAAATAGGTTTCCAGAGACAAATTGGCAACGTTTAAAAAGCACCGTACCTAATGGCCCAATGCGAGTGTCTTCACAGGTTAAGGTTGAAGCCAGGCAAGGGGCCTGAATATTCTCCAGGCCATACAGGCTCCGTCCCGCCAATGGATCTGCAATTGTATAATAACCAATAAGTTCAACATAGCCCGCTAAAAGGGGAACTTACTGAAATAGTTTGGATTTTACCGGCTTCACTGAACACGGTAGGTGGGCTGACATCTGCACCAACACCACAGGGCGTGTTTAACTCAGCCGGGTTACTTTTCCCATGTGGGCGGCCCCTCTTACGGGAACGGGTATCAGGTACGTCGTCCACGGGCCTGGTTTTTCGTGGCGGGCCTTTTTTGCACTTGCTATGTTCCATTACATAGGGTTCTGGAAAATGACACGCGAAATAGTTAAGCCAAGGTCTGTCCCCGTACAAGAAATTTAATAAACAGCATGAGTGGGTACTGAGAACAGGTTACAATCAATTTAAACGACTAATTTGCACAAGGTTATACGTCTTAACTGAAATCTAGCCACTAAGGACATCCAATAGCGAAAAGGGACACAGAATAACGGTAATGAAACTCAACCAAATCAACGGGAAAAGAGGGGATATACGGCAGAATATGATGATCACCACCATGACCATGAAAATGATTAATATGCATATGAATATGATGCTAATAAGCAGACGACAGACCTATAAATAATACACGAAAAACGGAGGGGATAAAGAACACGATTAACTGATATAGAAGAAGATGAATACCAAAGGAAAACACAAACAACCTTAATGAAGGTATGGATAGGGTGGGTGAAATTGAATTACAAATTAAAATAAATATCAAATAACAGGTTGAGAAGAGAAGATGGGCAGCTGTATGAACAACGTTTAGAGTAGAATACGATTAATGGGTAGGGGATTGAAATTGAATGGCAATATTTATGGCATTAAATTTAGTAATGACAGAGGGTAGGAGAAAAGAAAAGCAAGGAAATAAATGAGAGATATGGAAACGGAGAGGAGCTGATGAATTCGAACAGAATTATAGCTAACCTGCAAAAGGAGGCCGCAGCAAGACCACCGTCAACAACAGCCGCCGATGAACAAAACCAACGCGGACACTCAATACCCGAATACAAAACTACCAACACATAGTTCACGAAAGGGTGGAAGTAACAGACAGAGTTGGTTCAGGAAAAACCTCTACCGGTAGAGGAAGGGGAGGAGCGGGTGAAAAGGCGGTGGCAAATAGACCGAGGGATGGAAATGGATGACGGCAGGAAGGCTGCTGGAGTAGACAATTAGGATGAAGGCGCGTACTTAGGTGAGGGAGAAAATAGCGGTGAAGCGGTTGGAGTAATATTGTAGAGGAGACATGTGTTTGAAACGGTGAGATGGAATGATGAGGTGGATTTGACATGGCATTTTCCGCCAATATGGAAATGACATGGCTTTAAAGCAAATGACATGGATTTAAGGTGTGTAAGGTAAGTAAATGTTTAAAGTTTAACTTTTAATATATATTATAGATAGATTATAGATTTAATTTGCCTTTAACATAAAATAGCACCTGAATTTTAGTTAAACATTGGATTAAAAGAAGTGGGGTAATTTAAACGAATCGGGTTCTACCCATCACAAATAACGATATATTATACGGAGTAAATCATTTACGTGATTAAGAAAAAACTTTAACGACACAATTGGGGTTGAATTAAATAGTAAACATGGATTCCGTTTCAATTGAAACTAAAGAAACGAGAAAAATGAAAAAAAAAGACAACAATGACACCCGTGCAACGCACGGGTAAAAAATCTAGTAATGAATAATGGGTACTGCTTATTTGTTTGCTAATAGTGCTTTCATTATTCCCAGGCCTAGAGCGATGTAATCATTGGTACCTTTTTTTTATTCATAGGCTATACTAAATTTAAAGACCGTTTAGTGAAAAGACAAATTCTTCTTGAATTTATGAAACAACAAATTAATAGTGGGTGGTGGTGGCTGATGGCTCGGTGGTTGTACACGACATAAAATCTTTGCAGGGACGGAGAAGACACCGGCTAGTTGGGGTAGGATGGGGCTGGGTGGCCGATGAGGGGGTGGGTGGATGAGTTGTATTGGGTTTTGACTGAGGGAGACCATAAAAAATGACAACGGTAAATTTGTAAAAACTATATGTGAAAGAGTAAATGGGTCTTTTGCTAAAATGACCATTTTTCTTAAATTATTTACCAAACTAACCATTCTCAAATTCTCATTCTAACTATTTTGAAACTTTAGAAACTTAATCAATCTTGGCCATGACTAATTTGGGAAATAAATTTGGCAAAATGGCTAATTTGGTTACAAAATTATACAATATTAAAATTAATTAATTCCCCATGATGACAATTAGTATGTCTATATTTTTCATCAATAATCCGTGGATATTGAAAGAAGTAAGGCTGATTTAGTAAATAGAAGGAGAAGTGAATTCATGTCAAATTATCTTTTTTATATAATCATGTATTAATTATACATGATTGCTTTAACATAAGTGTGACTTTTATAAAAATATAAGATAACTATAAATAAAGATTGTATGTTATTAGGGAATAATATCCCATATGGAGTCATATGGGATAGTATTAAGATATTAATTAGGAAATAAATATTAGGAAAGAATATTAACAAGATATATTCTTATCCTACGGAATAAGTTAATTCTAGATCTAGGTTATGAGCCAAGGTAGTATAAATACTTTACCGTATGTTATGTATTAGGACACAACAATTATCAATAATAAAGTACGTATGTTTTATCTCTCTCTATATCTTATCATGGTATCAGAGCCTCTCGCTCTTGAAGCCTAAAACAAGACTTCCGCTGCCTCGCCGGTGGGTTGAT
>JAGPOY010003281.1:0-13400 GCA_018983105.1 Silene uniflora
AGATCTTAACTTACAAAGGTGGAAGGAATGAAGAGGAGGATGAGCAATCCCAAACCAAGCTTGAATCACCATGGGAGAGTGTTTATGGAGGTTTTAGAGAGAAGGGAGAGGATTTGGAGTGAGAAAGGATAAGGCGGAAATGAATGACGATAGGGTTGAAAACGCGTTTTATGCGGGTACTGCTACAGTACCACTCGGTCGAGTGGAGATTTCACTCGATCGAGTGAAACAACACTCGGTTGAGTAAACTCTCACTCGGTCGAGTGGAATTCTGCAGGAAGGTTTTCAAGGAATCTCAGAGTCACTCGGTCGAGTGGCTCTCTACTCGGTCGAGTGGAGACTACTCGGCCGAGTCAACCACCGAATGAAACACGGGTTGTTACATGGGATAACTTCTGGCTCGGTTTCCGCTACTTATCATCTTATACCTGCAATATGGCAACGAAAGCACAAAGTAGCATTTTCGGGGTATAAAGTGACATAAAATCACCTAAAATGCGTAGAAATGCGTGCCAAAATGGACCGTAAAGTCTATATAAAATGCACGCATCAAACTTCCCTAAACCAAACCTTTGCTTGTCCTCAAGCAAACTAAATGCAACTAATATGAACCTAATGGAAAGGAGTAACTCTCAGAGCTAGCTACAAGTCAATTCTAAACGGTTTTAATGCACCATTCAACCACTGCAAGCTCAATACGAAGCTAACAAAATTTATGCATATCTTGGAAATAAAATGAACTTTCGACCTTGCAAGACTCATAAAATTGGACTCTCCCGGGTCACTCTTCTCTCAACAAGCAAATGGCAAGTAAATATATGTGTAGAGAAAGAAGAAAATGCAGACACTCACCTAAGCTGCGACCGACACAACATTCAACACTAACTAACATGAATAATGATTCAGTCACCGTACACACGCATAACCACCGTTCAAGGACTATCACGTGCCGAAAAATTGCAAAATATGGATATGTGAGGCGTAATTGGTAAGAAGGGGCAAAACAAATATGGGAATGTGAAGGTAAAAAGCCAAGCTAGTACCTAACAGGACCATAATAAAACTCATTCCGCTCTTCCAAATATATAAAATAAAGCTCAATGCCTTATAGTTTGGCATATACAACACAAAAATACACGACATACGTACCTCATAAAATATAAATAAGCACGAGAGGTATAAAAATAATCATAAGTAATTTTTCCAGCCACTTTCTTTTTTCTTTTTTTTCGGTTTTTTTCATACTTTTATAGGGCTGATTTTTTCTTTTTTTTGTTCTTTCTTTTCTCATAAATGCACACTCCATAACAAAATAAATGAGCCAAAATCCGATAAAATACGATAAATTCCTCAAAACTACTAAACTAGCTCGGCAAAGGTAGGCTTAATTTAGAATGTAGTTTAAGGGCAACTGGCAGATTTGGCTAATGTGGAGTTAATGGGGTAAAATGAGAAAGGGAAAAAATGCAAAAGTTCTCTAACACGTGATACCGACCACAAACTCATGCGTGCAGGCAATAAGAAATCAAAACTCATATACATGCGATACAATGAAATGTGGGGAGTACCTACTCTCAATCCTAGATAAACCGGTCATGAATGTCACCAGTTATAAGCTCTAAAACTTAGAAATTATGAGTAGGTTGCCAAAATTACGAGTCAAGTCTAATACTTCAAATTAAATTCCAAGACAAAATTCGAGAAATCGCTTGACTTTGCTAGGTAGGTCGTGAAAAGTGCAAGGCATAGCATAAAACTGACTTATAGTGCAATATCATCATAGAAAACACTCCAATCCGACTCGACTAAATGCAAAAATAAACGTGATATTTTTTTTGAGTTTTTTAATTATTTATTTTTTTTTATTTTTGATTTTTTTTGTAACATGAAATAAAATACAAAATATAAACGTGAATGCAAAACAAATGCAAATGCAGACGCAAAAGGATGCAAATACCTCCCCAAACCAAATCAGACAATGTCCTCATTGGCTACCCACTAACTAACAGCAAACAGGGGGAAAGGGATACACAGCCTAATAAATGCTTCTAAGGGATAAAAATGCGATAAAATAAAAGAGATGGAGAAAAATGGGAACAGAAAACTCACAAAAGACGGCTTCCCCAAACCAGCAGCAAAATAAGGGAAGCTAATCGTCACCCGCCTCCTCCTCCTGATCCACCCGAAACGTCGGGTCTCGCTCCTCCTCCCTAGCCCGCCTCCTGGCTGCCTCCTCGGCTCGCAACCTCACCGCCCTCGCTACCGGTGTCTCCTCTACTTCCTCCTCAGACTCGGAAGCAAATGGAGGGTACCCACCCTCTGGGTATCGGTAGAAAGACGGATGAGGCCAGCCAGCTGGAATGGGACGCCCCTCGCGCATGTGTTCCTCGTAAATAGGAAACAGGGCTAATGCCTGATCCTGTCTCATCTGGGCCACGTCCCTGCGAATCTCCAAAAGCAAGGCATCACGGCACCTTTGATCTAGGACCGCGGGTGCCTCAAAAAGCGAAGGACAAATAAAATTGACCGGAAAGGCCGACTCAGCTGGGGTAGTGGTAGGAGTAATAGGCGTGGGCGTCACAGTAGGCCCAGCCTGCCGAGAACCAGACGGCTCCTCAACATCCCTCTCGGGGGAAGTCCTCTTCCTCTTCTTGGTAGAAGAGGAAGGTGTAGTCGTGAAGGGTAAATGGTAAACAGGGGGAGCGGGTTTTACCCCTTCTACAGTGGGTAGAGGTAAAAGCTGGGGTAAAGTCGGACAAGGCAAAACCACAGATGGGCGACCACATATCTTCCACGTCCGACGGTCAGCACCCATAATCCATGTAAAGCCAATCATGGTAGTAATATCGATCACATTGTCACAGTCGCGAGGTTTATAACCTCTACGAAAATCGGGGCAAAGGTGGCTGGCTATCCTACTGACCAAACCGCCACCAGTAACGGCTCCTGTGACACGGGACCCAATACCGTTCCAATGCTGAGCAACTAGATACGCAATGTTTAGAATGAATGAGGTACCGTAATAAACGTTCAGGTACCCCGCAAGAATAGCTAGCTCAGTGTTTGTAACGTTATTTGGTTCCGGTCGAGCAAAAACAGACTCACCAAGCAGTCGCAAGAAAAAGCGGTGGGCGGGTAGATGGACATGGGCCACCTTACGCTGGGCGTAGGGTGTGTGTGAAAGGGCAGCCCACATCCGACTAACTAACGGTCTAGGAGGTTACACAGGTCCGTCACTAACCAAACCTAAAACCGCCCCAAACTTAGAGAAGGTCCACGAATGCGACTCATTAAAGAGTCTGAAAGTAATGCATGTACTAGAGGGGTCAGTCGTAAACATTTCGGGTTTAAAAGCAAAAGAGCTAAAAAACTCGAGCGTAGGAACTCGATAAGTGGACTCCCTTATGGTCATTAATCCCGACATCCCAGTACCGTTTAGCAAAGCACAAACATCATCAAGAATTCCTAGGGTCTCAAGTTCGGGACGGTAAGTAAAGCGACTCGAGACAACAGGAGAGGGCAACAAACGCTCCAACCGAGTACCGTGAGAACTCGAGATAAAATGTACCTCTCTTATCTTTGACAGTGGGTCGAGGCACTCAGGACTAGCCTCTCTCGGGACAGGTTTCTTCGGAGCTAAACCCGCTGCGGTGGTCAATGGTCTAGCCACCTGATGAAATGGCACCGCCTTCTTCTTACCCTGCACATGTAAAGAAGAAGAAGAAGAAGGTGCAGCTGTGGAAACAGCAGTGGCTGCCTCAGAACTAGTCGTGGCCTTAATGGCCTCAGAAACAATAGGAGCAACAGGAGCAGCATGTGGAGCAGCCTGAGTAGGTTCAGGCAGAGCCTCGGTCACAGGGGCAAAGGTAGGCTGCTCAGTCAATTCTTGATAAGTGCTTAATTTGCATACTTTATCCCCTTATGTTGGCTTTATTCTACATGTCTTTTATCACTTATCTTAGTGTTTTTAAGCTAACATGTGTGTTTCTAGTTTGTTTTGCTATTCTAATATGTTTTGTATGAACACTTAGCTTATTGAGCTAAAAACTACAAAAATGGATCACTAGTAATACAAGGCTAAGTAGGAGCTCAACTATGGAATATCATGGAGCATAATCATGGATTGCATTGCTATTTGATGGACCAAGTTACAACAAAATGTAAATGTAAAGTCAACTAAAGTCAAGCCCATATTTAGAAGTCTAAATGAAAGGAAGATCATAAGATGTCAAAAGTGAGATAATGTTAGGTCAATATGACATTAACCGGGTGATTAATCGTCGTAGTAATTGCACACATTGGATACCATTAGCATTTAACCAAGGAATTAACACAAATAACGGAGGAAGCTACGGTCCCGATCGGTTTCACCTTGTCCCGATCGGGACGGCCTAGTTCTACGTGGTCTTTGCTCGTCAATACTTATTTATGTTTCAGCGAAGCCGCATTTAGAAGCTCTTGCGGGTGTTCCACACCTCCTATTCTACTATAAATAGGAGGTGTTGTACGACTCCTTAGGCACTTCTATCTTACCTTATTCTTACCTTTTCTTATGCTTTTCCTTAGTTTAGTTTACACAAAATTCTCATATAATCTTGTAGTTTCATAATTTAGTTTAATCTTTCAATTGTTAATATTTCAATCCAAGTTATATTACAAGCTTTATTTGGTTATTTGTTCTTTATTTCAAGTCCTATCTCTTCCATTTGGTATTGTATTTCTCTCTTATCTTATTATTGCATTTTCATTATGTCATTTATATTATTCTCCTTTAGTTTTAATGTTAATATGAGCAGCTAATTCTCTAGTCTAGGGACTAGAGGAGACATGTAATAAAAAGTGTTTGTCATATGATATAACTTGTAAATGTATAATGTTGTTCATAATGTTTCTATCACATGCTCGTTTTGGTTAATATTAATCGATGTTTAAAGCGCATAATCATTGGTTAAGTGGGTTAACTCATTCTTTAGTCGAGAGACGGAGGGGCTTGACAAGGACATATGCATGTGTGAGTAGAGTGGACTAATCATATCGAGAGATCCATTAGACAATTCTATGGTAGATGATGCTAATGTCGAGAGGCGGGTGTCATTGGCCTAAACAATTGAACAATATTATATTATCTCATGTTTATCATATGCATTCACGATTTTTAGATGTTGAACCGAATTCCCTAGATGCTTTTTATTGTTATTGTTTTTATCTTATTCATACCAATCAACAAACAAATCGATAAACCGACCTAGATAGAAAGACTACCCATAACATTATAAAAGAACTAACTAGCTTCCTTGTGGATTTCTTTGAGGAGACGACTACGCTTTGCGAGAAAATTTCGGAAGCTAGCACACTTGCTCAACTAGAATTAGTAAGAAAGTCTTATTTTGACGATCTTCAAATTCTGGAAGTGGAAGAAGCTTCTATTTCTACTACCCCACAAAATCCACCACCACAAAATTCACCACCAAATTCACCCATTTCACCACCACGCCCACAAATCACAAAAATGGTGAAGTTATCCGATCATTCCGAGCCTACCAAGGCCATGCTACCAACCGGTATCAACACTACCCATATAACCGCCGCAAACTTCGATATAAAACCGGAATTCTTGAATATCGTGGAGAGAAGGCAATTCGGGGGAGGTCCTTTGGAGGATCTCGATTTGCATGTGCAAAATTTTTGTGACTATTGCTCTTTAATTCGGCAAACCGGTGTCACACAAGATCAAATAAGGGAGATAATTTTCACTTTTTCATTAAAGGATAAGGCAAAGCTATGGATCAATAGCCTTAATCGTACCGCGTTGGGAATCACCAATTGGTCAACGTTGGCTCTAGCTTTCTACAAGAAGTACTTTCCCCCGGAAAGGACTCAAACACTAAGGAGCCAAATCACAAGCTTCCGTCAAAACGGGGTGGAAAGCCTCTTTGAAGCTTGGGAAAGGTACAAGGAATTACAAAGACAATGCCCACATCATGGGTTGGATGCTTGGTTTCTCGCTATCACCTTCTACAATGGGTGTACCGCCGAAACGTACCGAATTCTTGATTCTGCCAACAATGGGCGGTTTGATCAACTAGACACCGATCTTGCTCATTTCACAATAGAGTCCATGGCAATCCACGATGCTCAATATGTCAATTCTAGGAGTGTCCCCACCAAAGGTAATCAAGACTCTTCCAATGATCCCTTATTAATGGCTAGAGTTGCTATGCTTGAGCAACAATTGAAGGCTAGAGATACCGTATCTACCACTAGCCAAGTCATGGTTTGTGATGGTTGCGCAGGAGCGGGACATGGAGCGGCAATGTGTAGAGCAACTCCTGCGGAGGTATATGCTTATCAAACTTATAAGCAAAATGACTATAATATGCTACATCCCCCACATAATGCCTTTATAGCCTCACCTCTCAATAACTACATACAATCACCACCATACCTCCAAACAAACCAACAAAACTTCCAACCACCCCAAGGGGACAATGGGTTAAGCAAGCTTGAGGCCGCAATGGCTATAATGGCTAAGTCTCAAATGGATTTGATAGCCCGAATTGACAAGAGTAAGCAATCTCACAATGGTGCCATCAAAAGGCTATTGACTCAAATGGCTCAATTGACCACTTCTAGTGCTCAAAGGGAGGCGAGTCAACCACCACCTCAAGGGAATCCGCTACATGCCACGGTAAACGCCATTCATTTGAAGAGTGGCGAGGGTCATGATGAGCCATCAATGATTTTGGATGATGATGAGGTGAGCAATGGGAACAAGCTTGGGGGAGAGGTTGATAAAAAGGCTAGCAAAGAGCCAATTTTGGAGGAAGTTGTGGTGAAAGTCCCCATTCCTAAGGTGAAGGAGCCCGAGACTCGTTTCAAAGTCAAAGTGTCATTTCCACAATGCCTACCAAAGTTTAGAGAGAGTCGGATGGGAAAATGCATGGACATTGCTGAGCAACTTCAACTTAATGTGCCATTCATCGATTTGCTCAAGCAAGTCCCTTCCTACTCCAAGTTCATGAAGGAGATCCTTACTAAGAAGCGGTTCATTGATGATATTGTGACCGTAGCTTTCACCGGTGAGTGTAGTACACTCTTGCAATGTAAGTCTCCTCCTAAACTTCAAGATCCTGGTAGTTATTCCATACCTTGCACTATAGGCACATACCCAATTGATAAGACCCTTTGCGACCTAGGTGCTAGTGTAAGTGTCATGCCCCTATCCTTATGTGAAAAACATAAAATGGGTGCTCTAAAAAGCACTAATATTACCTTACAAATGGCGGACCGTTCCATGCAACAACCTTTAGAAATGCTAGAAGGTGTTCCCGTCAAGGTTGGTAAGTTTTTCATACCCGTTGACTTTCTTGTTCTCAACATACCCGAGGACTCTCACATCCCAATCATTTTGGGTAGACCATTTTCAAACACCGCGGGAACGGTAATCGATGTGAAAAATGGGAAGTTGGCCTTAGAAGTGGGGGATGACCGGGTCACCTTTAGCAAGAACAACACCTTTAGGAGCCCCATGTCACAAGAATCTTGTTATTTAACTAACGCTTTAGATTCTTATATTGCTCCTTCTATGCCTCAAACTCTACTAACGCCCTCATCGGAGGTAGAAGTTGTTGCTCATGTTCTTGCAGGTGAAAATGTTCAAGGGGGGGATGTAACGGTGGATGCTAAAGAGAACTTTATGGACGACCCAATAAAGGACTCTACGGATGGAACAAGGTCTTCAAGGAGTGGTCTTTCACGCTCCCAAACTAGACTTGTTCGGATGGAGCTTGCGAGGAAACGGCGGGTTTGGATAAAGAGAGTGACGGCTCAAATGCAAAGACTATTTGGTAGTAGCCAGCTCAAGGACAAGGATTGATTGGTTTTCACTAGCATTTGCGTCGTGAGGACGTTAAACCAGCGCTTCTCGGGAGGCAACCCGTGTTTTATTTATTTATTTCTTTCAATTTCCGCAATTTCTTATTTTATTAGGATAGGATTAGTAATAAAATTTTAAACTAGCTAATGGTTTTGAGTTGTGTTTATAGGTGTTGGGAGAAAAGAAGAAGGTGAAAATGATATTAGCACGTGGTTCCAAGTTGCAATTCCGTTCGGGGGCGCAATTATCAAACTTAAAGAGCTGATTATCAAACACGGAGGAAAGTCAAACCTCGCAGAAATAGTCAAACCCGATCGGGTTGGTCAAGCCCGATCGGGACCATCGCGTTCTGGTATTCCTCTCCTTCCTTCTTCTCTATTTTTCTTCCTTTCAAACACTCAAATACACTCAAGTCATTCCTTTTTCATCCCCCATGTCTATGCTAGCTTAGGGGAGGCTAGCTAGTTTAGGATGTATGCTATTTCTTTGCACTTTAGTGTAGATTTCTTGCAACCCATTAGACATAACCTCTTGTCCATGTGTTATAAGTCATAGTTTTGGTTTTGGTTTTGTTGGTGATCTTTATGTTGACACATTGAGGACAATGTCATGTTTAGCTTAGGGGGGAATGCATTTAGTTAGTTTGCATTTAGTAAAATTATGAGAATTTTTGAGAAATTTTTGCGATTTTGTGTAAACCTTTTGCTCATTTCTTTGCTTGTCCTGCTAATGCCCTCTTGTTTATCCCTTTTAGGCTTGATAGCTTTGACCTATTCTATTTTGACGGGATTATGCATACATGGGGATGTCTTGACATAGTAGGTGGATGACGAATTGTGGACCAAGTAGGCTTGATCTTGACTTTTGGCAAGCTACAAATGGTAAGGTAGAGCCTCCTCAAGACCGATGCATCCATATCCGGTCTCCCTTAGGTGAGTGGTAGGTCTCCTTATGATGTGTGTTATATCAAAACGCACAAGTATGGTCCGCTTTTCATTTCATTTAAGCATTACTTTCATGTTTGCATTGCATTTTTGAAGCCAAATTCAGATTGATAATTTCCCCTTTTCTAGCCCCTTTTCACATGACTTAATCCTAGCTACATTATAACTTGCCTACCTTGTCAAGCTAGTAGCTATATTTTGGTGTCGGGAAGCTCAAATTGGGATGATTTTAAATTTTATATCATTGTGAATTATTTGCCGGATAGTTGTTTTTCGGGGGGATTGTGAAAGTAAGAGCAAGAAAGAATGAAAAAGCAAAGAAAGAAGAGAAAAAAATTAGAAAGAATAGAAATGGAAAAAATGGAAAAAATAATGAGAAAAATGTATTGAGAAATTGGAAAAGAGAGGAAGAAGAAGTTGATTAAGTAACTCTCATGCTTTTATCATGAATTATTTAGAGAGTTTTACTTATGTTTTGTATTGTAAGAAGTCATTTGACATTGTTTTTGACTTCTAAATTGGGTTATTCGGGTGGATATGAGCATTCTTGATGGTTTTTGTTGCTAGCTTGACCTTAGCTCCACATTCCATAATACTATTTGTTTCCTTATTACTCATCACAAAAAGCCTTCTACTAACCCTTTTTGGCTTGATTCTTGCTTGCATTTGAATGTTTGGCTTATGATTTGACTGTTTACCATATTAGATTGCGGGCACACTCACATGAGTCGAGGATTGTCAAGTGATTTTTCACAAAATATCCTTTCACATACAATTGAGTTATGAGTGTACCGTGAGAGTCCGAAAGTCAAAGATCATGCAAAGGCCGAAAAGTCCATTTAAACTTGTCCATGCTACGCCGTCATATAAATCTCATCCATATATTGTTTTTCCTTATGCCCTTGTTGTTTGGGACGAGAGTCATTGCTTGTTAGCTATATGGGATTTACATGAAGGGATGATTGCTTGCTTGAGGACAAGCAAGGACTTAGCTTATGGGAGTTTGATAAGTGCTTAATTTGCATACTTTATCCCCTTATGTTAGTTCTATTTTACATGTCTTTTAGCACTTATCTTAATGTTTTTAAGCTAACATGTGTGTTTCTAGTTTGTTTTACTATTCTAACATGTTTTGTAGGAACACTTAGCTTATTGAGCTAAAAACTACAAAAATGGATCACTAGTAATACAAGGCTAAGTAGGAGCTCAACTATGGAATAGCATGAAGCATAATCATGAATTGCATGGCTATTTGATGGACCAAGTTACAACAAAATGTAAATGTAAAGTCAACTAAAGTCAAGCCCATATTTAGAAGTCCAAATGAAAGGAAGATCATAAGATGCCAAAAGTGAGATAATGCTAGGTCAATATAGCATTAACCGGGTGATTAATCGTCCTAGTAATTGCACACATTGGATACCATTAGCATTTAACCAAGGAATTAACACAATTAACGGAGGAAGCTACGGTCCCGATCGGGATGGCCTAGTTCTACGTGGTCTTTGCTCGTCAATGCTCATTTACGTTTCACCTCCTATTCTACTATAAATAGGAGGTGTTGTACAACTCCTTAGGCACTTCTATCTTACCTTATTCTTATCTTTTCTTATGCTTTTCCTTAGTTTAGTTTACACAAAATTATCATATAATCTTGTAGTTTCATAATTTAGTTTAATCTTTCAATTGTTAACATTTCAATCAAGTTATATTACAAGCTTACTTTGGTTATTTGTTCTTCATTTCAAGTCTTATCTCTTCCATTTGGTATTGTATTTCTCTCTTATCTTATTATTGCATTTTCATTATGTCATTTACATTATTCTCCTTTAGTTTTAATCTTAATATAAGTAGCTAATTTTCTAGTCTAAGGACTAGGGGAGACATGTAATAAAAAGTGTTTGTCATATGATATAACTTATAAATGTATAATGTTGTTCAAAATGTTTAATTTCTATCACATGCTCGTTTTGGTTAATATTAATTGATGTTTATAGCGCATAATCATTGGTTAAGTGGGTTAACTCGTTCCTTTAGTCAAGAGACGAAGGGGCTTGAGAAGGACATATGCATGTGTGAGTAGAGTGGACTAATCATATCGAGAGATCCATTAGACCATTCTATGGTAGATGATGCTAATGTCGAGGGACGGGTGTCATTGGCCTAAACAATTGAACAATGTCATATTATCTCATGTTTATCATATGCATTCACGACTTTTACATGTTGAACCGAATTCCCTAGATGCTTTTTATTATTATTATTTTTATCTTATTCATACCAATCAACAAACAAATCGATAAACCGGCCTAGATAGAAAGACTACCCATAACATTATAATAGAACTAACTAGCTCCCTTGTGGATTTCGACCCCTATATCCTACATTTATTTGTCGTACTCTAGGGTATCTCTAGAAACACACATGTTAGCTTAAAAACACTAAGATAAGTGCTAAAAGACATGTAAAATATAGCTAACATATGGGGATAAAGTATGCAATTAAGCACTTATCAATTCTATTGGCTCACGATTAAAATATTATTAAAATTAAAACAACGATTGAAATATTATTAAAACTAAAACAATAACTTTTATTATTTTTATATATATAAAATAGGCTTTTTTCAGACAATTCTAGAGACTCTACGTTTTATAAAACATTTTTTGGAAATAGTAATCTAAAAATAATTATTAATCCTTAAAGATAACAACACACAAATTTTAGAAACGTGGATTATTAATCTAAAAAGAATTAAACATAAATTCCACGGACTATTATAGAATAATTATTATATTAACTTAAATAAATAACGGTTTTGGACATATAACCTAAAAAATAACAGTTTCTGGAAATAATCATCTAAAAATATAACATATGACGTTTGTTTCTAAATCCCAATAAAAAAAAATACAAAATAAACAATCGTTTACGATTTTGGAAATATAACCTAAAAAACTAATAGTTTTTGGAAATAATAACATAAAAACATACTCCCTCCAAGTCTGCCTATAGTTCCCCTTTCATTATAATACTCCTCACATATAATAGAGAAAGGGGAACTATAGGCAGACTTGGAGGGAGTAATAGATTTTGTAAATATAAATCTAAAAATAAATTCCATATATCACGTTTTTGAAAATATAAGCTAAAAAAATAACAGTTTTTGGAAATAATGACCTAAAAACATAACAGATTTTGTAAATATAAATCTAGAAATAAATTCCATATATATCACGTTTTATGAAAAAGTTTTTGGAAATATTTATCTAAAAAGAATTATTTGTAAATATAAATCTAAAGAATATAAATCTAAAAAAATAACAATTTTTAGAAATATGATTATACAAACTCTACAATCTTATTGTGTATATATACATCTTAGAAATTAAAACACCTTTAATAATTCTCCGTAACGCTTTACACGTTCCATAATTTTTGTCATGCACCCTCTTCTACATATATTGTTTGCTTAAGAGTCTTTTGTTTGTTTAGTGCACTTTATAATTCTACTAATTTTGTTATTTGATTACAGGATGACACACAACATTATTATAGCTTATTGGATACAAGATTACACGCAGATCACCGGTTAATGTCCATCAGTTCTTAGCCATGTTAATTTTTTTTACTCCATTTGTCTCAATTATTTGTTTCTTTTTTCTTTTTTTTTTTGTAAGGGGTATTTTACAAAGAAATGATCAGGATGGGGAATACTTTCCCTCGCAACAGGTACAAGAAGTCATTTAGACATGTTCGTATTTAAATTCGCTTCGTTTATTTTGAATTCAGATAGGTATTACGTGATTCAAGTTTTAGATTGCTTATCTAATGTATCAAGTACCCTAATATTTGTTTTTCTTTGTTTGTTTCGACGTGTAGTAGCCAGCAGGTGATCCATGTTTACAAATAGATTATGAAGTTATCATGGCAAATTGGTGATGGTGAATAATTTGATTTTTATGGTAAATTATCTTTCCTCCAGTTTTGTGATGTGCTACTTTTTAAAGTTTTCTCTAATATTATTACATAAATTGTGTAGGGATACAAGCAAATTTATAAAGGGTTGATTGAAGATGAATCAAGTTCTCGCAGCACAATTACTACAGGTAGATGCACATGTTCGACGTTTATTTACATTTATTTATGATTTATGATTCATAATTTCGGGATTATATCGAAACGAAGAAAAAGTTGACTACACTAGGTCTGACACTGTTACACTTCCTTCCCATTAGGCATTAGTGATGAGTAATATTCACAGCATACATAAAAACACATACGGAGTAACATAGGAGTATTATTTAATGTAGTTGGTGAAATGATACAGAGTATTACGGTAACAAATGTTTGATTCCTTGCTTAGGTCGTTTCCGTGAAATTTATACTAGCAAGGTTATTGGTTTGTTTCTATGATTTAATAGTAAGTCTTTGGTTTAAAATTATTTTATGATCACTTATAATAGTTTTTTTATTTTTCTTTTGCGTTTCAAGCCATCTCTCAAGTGGAGCGTGTGGAGGTTCGACGACCACTTCGTCGCAACCTGCTTTAGTTGCTGGCTTTGCACTCCGTAGTACAT
>JAGPOY010003282.1:0-13400 GCA_018983105.1 Silene uniflora
AATTCATTATTTATCCGCCAACTTCTTGAATTTTGACGCGAAAATGCAAACTACAAATGTATGAGTATATAGGTGGGGGAAAAATAAAAATGACAACTTGCACTATTATGACTATTATTATCTATGTGATAATTTTAATCTACTTATATTTGGATAATTTTATGAAAATATATTTTTTAAAAATAATAAGAAATTAATTCTAATTTTATTAGGATAATTTTATTATATTTCTTTCGAAATCTACTCTTGTTAGGATAACTTAATTTAAATTTGTTTTATTTATCAAATCTGTTTCGAAATCTACTCTTGTTAGGATAATTTTATTAAAATTTGATTTCATTATTAAAACTTATAGCCAATCATATCGCTTGAAATGTTTCTGCTCTATGTGATAATTTTAATCTACTTATATTTGGTTAATTTTAGGAAAATATTTTTTTAAAAATAATAAGGAATTAAATCTAATTTTATTAAATTTGTTTCTAAATCTACTCTTGTTAGGATAATTTTATTAAAATTTGCTTTAATTATTAAATCTGTTCCGAAATTTACTCTTATTAGGATAAGTTTGCTTTAATTATCAAAACTTGTAGCCAATCATATCGCTCGAAAAGTTTCTGCTTTATATATATGTATTGATTCGTCATGTTGGTTGAAGAAAACGGCATTCATGTACCATCGCGAATATTAGGTGAATATTAGGCATTGGGTGTGGGGTAGACTAAGTAGCACAAATACTCCTTTTAATCAGTCGTTCCGTACCCGACACTTGGCGAACACACGCCTAAATGTGTTGGACACCTATAAAGCCGTGTCTAACTTTTTTTCATTTATTTAGGCACGTGTCTGACGCATGTCCATGGTATTTGGACATCATTTAGGGTGAATGATATTCGTTGGACGAGAAATGCGCTGTCAAAAGAGACTGCTTAGAAGATGGGTTTGGGTATGAAATAAAAATGAGTTATAGACTTATAGTCAAGGCCAAGTTTCACCTTCACTTATTTAAATTTAATATCTCACACTTTTACAAAATAAAATCGAGCGTTTATATTAATAAAATATACTAACAGTACAGACCTAAAGTTTACAAAAATATATTTTATTAAATATAAAAAACGTGTGTAGTGTCTTAAATTTTATGGGAAGCCGTGTCAACGTATCCGTAACCTTGTTCGTTTCCGTGTTTCCTAGGCGGTAGATCATCCCCACAATACAAACCTAAAGTTTACAAAAGTTTTGCTTTAAGGACCTTAGCTTTCAAAGTTTATAATTAAAGATCTCAAATTGCATTTCTATTAGAGCAAATCCGATGGTAAGCTAGTTTCTACTAGCTTACTTTTGACACATATAAAAATTTTGAGCTATAAAATTTTTGAGCTATAAAATTTTTGAGCTAGTAATGCATTTCAATGGTTTAGCTTAATTTTTCACTAGCTAGATTATTGGACCCACATTTTAAGATACTAACTTTTTATTGGTTGTTTATTTGTGGTAGGTCCATTTAAGCAATTTTAAGCAACTAGCTTAATGAAGCTAGTTTCTTAAACAAAGCTAATCTATATGGACACCTCTAATGGTTCGGCCACTAGCTTACAATTGTTTTAAAATTGCAAGTAAGTTCCTAAGCCAAACCATTGGACTTGCTGTTAGTACACCGTTAATTTCCTACTTAATTGACCTAAAAGCAACACGTAAAGTTGCAAGTCTACAACTCATCAACATAACTTCTCATTTTAAAAATAACGCAAATTCTTGTTTTAGACGGCCACTTTTTGTCCGAAACTTTAGATGGGCATATATGACTATTTTATAGTTAAATGTAACCACGAGGATACAGGCAATGTTACAGTTTATGGTAACTTATTTTTCAATAGTAGTCACATTTGACAATAAAATGGCTACCAAATCTCATCTTATTACTTCAAACCAAAATAGGCCATCTGAAGCAAGACCAACTCTTAAAAAAATCATTATCTGAAACTTTTGTAACTTTTTTTAATAAAGAACTTTAATAAACATCATGCATATGGAAAAAACCTGAAATTCACTGTAACACCCCCATATACCAAGGCCCCTTACCAGCGACTACCCTAGCATACAAGGACACTACCATCTCGGTTGCCCGAGATAGTGACATCATAAAGTAAACAATAGAGGACAATTTATTAATAAGGTAAATAATGTTAAGGTTTACATCAAAACTGTCTCAAAATGACAAACCAAAACAACTGTCTAAACAAATGAAACAAAACTAAAACTGGCAGAAGCTATAACTGTCGAACTAGACTCGGCTGTGTCCCCTCCATCCGACTCCACCAACATGGCTACCTGCTTCAATCTGCTCACCACCCCCGATGGATCACAGCAAGTCAAAAGACAACATAACGGGGTCGGCAACCGGTACCAATCATAACTCAATGCAACGTACATAGTATTAACAGCGAGCGGAAGACAGTCATTAATTCATAATCCCTTTCAGCCAGGTCCCATTGCAACAGGTACCCAAGTCAGCCAGTGACACAGCCTCGTCACCGCAGCCACTCATCGCAACAAGTGATAACCCTAGGTTCATTAATGTGCACATCCTCCTGGTGATGGGAGTCACTAGGAGCGATCGAAGGGCGTGGACCATTTCCCATATGGTCTCACTCAGTCGAAACAGTTATTCAGCCCTAACCATCATACAATACAATTAATACCATTAATCATGCTATATCATCAGTCATACAATAATCTCAGCAGTTAATCCATAAAATATTGTCACAACCGAATTACTGAGTAGGAAATCCCACCTGATAGCAAATCCGCAGCAATCAATCACAACAACACAACTAGAAGGGCTCATCTACGAATTCACAACCTAGAATAATCAATTAATCAATCAATCTTGTGCCTTAATAGCGATACATATGAAATACTACTGATTCGATTATAATTTAAGCATAATAAATCCAGATCTAGCAAGACTTACAAATTAGCGACGGCGGTAGGCGAAGATCTGGATCTCTCTTGACTCCGAAGTGATTAGGAATGGTTTTAGGGTTTTGTGATAGAAAAAGTTGTAAAAACTGTAACTAAACGAATTACCTTTCCTTTTATATTAATTACCCATTCCCAATTACTTTTAAGTCGGTTCGCCAGCCCGTCTGGTATACTCGGCCGAGCTACAGTACTACTCGGCCGGGTACTCAATACTCGGCCGAGTGCTCCTGTGCTCGGTCGAGTACTCACTCGGCAGACCTCTGCCTCAAAAACCCACATTGTCTACTCGGCCGAGTAGGCACTATTTGGCCGAGTAGACCCTTAGAAATGAACTTCGTCCCCGAAGTTCAAACCCGTCCTATATAACAAAACACCCTCAACAACGTAGCCTACTATATCACCACAATCATAACGCATCTAGTCCAACCGGTTCAACCCCAACTCTAAAGTACTATAATTATAACGACGTATACCACACCGCCTTTCTACCTTCCTTTTACTAACAATACACAACTCATACATCTCCTTCATCTACCCTCTAATTACCAAACCTCAAATGTTACATTCTACCACCCTTAAAATGAACTTCGTCCTCGAAGTTCGCTCACACTCATAATCGTCACTACCCAACACACTCATAATCGTCACTAACCAAGTTCGTTAACACTATCGCAATCATACATAGCTATAACATTACTCTATATCCATTCATTTCAAACATATAACTCCACGAGTACAACCAATACCTTTAACAACATAAACCACCAGTCCATCCTTCGTACTATAATTAAAACTCAAAGCTTCTATAACCGCAGTGCGGCATCTTACCCCTCTTAAGACAATTGTTACGTCCTCGTAACCCAACTAGTGATAGATCCTTATTTGTTCCTTCCTCTTATCACCATCTTATGTCACCGATAGCCGGCTATAACCTCAATATCGATAATCACTCCTAATTTCAAACCTCTCTTTCTCTAATAGTGCTTATTCCTCTAATCATTTGCACATCATCTAATATTTACTCCAAAATCCTCAACATAACCACCACCTCAACTCTTTAACACTACGACACAATCTCATTCTTCCTCATTCACGCATTTATCCCCACAACATCACTCACGATCCATAAATTATTACACACCTACCAAGTCCTTAAATTTTCGTTTTATTGTCGCCAAACTCGTCAATTACTAACATGATACTATTTCCCCAAACACATAGTACTTACTGCATGCTTCGATAAAAGATTATGAACCAACTGCAATTTCTAGCTCATTACACACATGTTCTGCTATTCACTTGCAATAACTATGTCAACAAAATGTAGTCTATCATAAGATCGAAAGAGTTTTCAATCACCTCCCACAACTATGTTTCTTCACTGAGGTATCCCTGTAACTATGACAACGTCAACCACATGTACGTTTCTCTTCCATATTATACTCTACTATCGCCCACAAGTCAAAATTAAAGAAAACAACAACAAACAGAACAACAATCTATATGTTCATACTATACTGGCATATGTTTCGAAAGTTCATCTCACCAGTACCCCACCTATTACACCACAACCAATGACGGCATCGCAACACCATCACCAACAGCCGCACCGCAGCGTGAAAGTACCCGCATCGCAACACAGAGTACCGTTCTCGGATCGCAACCCGGAACACAACCACATTACCAATAAACAAAATCCTGACAGAACGATCATCTGACCACCCATCCAACTACCAATTATCCTTTTTCGATATTGTCTTACTAAGTCATCAAGATACATCATATTATACAAATTAAACATATATAAGCTTTATGAATGTCATACCCTACCATTACTTATAAGGTCAGAACCTCACACAATCATGCACACATATTATAGACCCATAATAAAATCTACCCAACCAATCATGATCACGTAAGTTACCACCTGATAACATATATCCTACACACAAGGTTAAACTCATATGCCTTTCATATCGTATTCTTTCGATTCACAAACTCACTACCAACCAACCAATGTACCATATCCTCAAGGCTAAACTACTAGCCAAAGCCCTCTATATCCATATCGTATACTTCCTCGTACCCATACCAATGTGGTCTCCACAAATCCACTACCTTTGAACGGCTAACTTCCTATTTCAAAACATCATCCTTAATCACTACTTGCAACACCACGATAGTGCAATCATTCATATCGAAACCCCCTTACAAGTACCTCTAATTATAATAGTTCACTTCCTATCTTCGCTTACCATCCCAAATAACGAACTATATCAAATCCATAACAAAATCACCTTCATATCCATACCAACTTTGTCTATGATTATATCGTCACCTAACTCAGCACAAAAGTCATATACCAAGCGAATACTCTATCAACCTCTTACTCCCTTAATTTCTCCAAAACTTATGATTAACAAGTAGTCCCGCAATTCATATATATTCCTTAACTGACACCCTCATGATAGTATCCTACATCTCCATGATTTCTTACTTACATGTCCCATAATATTTGTTAACATTCACTCGACTTACTCCCTTACAGCCTAGTCCTTTGATTTTTCTGTTACCTTCACGTTACTTCCCAAAAATAATCAAATCCCATTAGCCTATATCAGTAATATCTCGTTCATTTCTTATCCATAATACCTCTCATCATGTTACTCACTCATACTCAGCACCAATACGGCCATATTTCGAAAAAAAATTACTCTTTAATCAATTACACATTTCCTTAATACCTCAAGAAGCCATAATTCATTCCATTCCGTTACCTTCCCAAAGTACTTACACACTAGCTAGGTCCGTTACTTGGTAATCCAAATTCCCAAACACAACCTCTATATACATATCCACATTGCGGCACAAACCATTCCAAGCTCACTTAAACACCAATCTTTTCCTTTTTCCTATGACGACTTTTCATCGCTTATTTCCTCACCCAATACCGCCATACTTACCTATCTCCATACGTCCCTATATATAAATATATTCCTAATTACCATAACTTTCACATCCTCCATTCCATACTTTCCTTTCTTGCGTTCCTCAAATTCACATCACCATTCTTATCATCACTTAGCCGTATATGGTTATCACAACACTAATTAAGCTAACGTCTACTTCACTCACCATAACTCACAACACATGTTCTTCATCTCAATAAGTTTATCAGTTCACTTCCCTTCTATCCGTCACGATCACCCATGACCAAGCAACTCTCTCACAACCATGCAAATCTCAAGGTGGCACTTTCCATATTATAAGGTTCGTCTAACTCATGTAATAAAACCAACATACCCGTAAGACAACACTTTAAGAAGCAAAAAAACGCTAGAAAAGTCATTATAACATCCAAATAGGTCAAAAGGGTAGGCGCAGGCCTATAACAGAGGTCACTCGGTCGAATACTAAGACTACTAGGTCGAGTAAGGACTACTCGGTCGAGTACTAACTCTACTCGGCCGAGTGTCTACCCTCCAGAAGCTACTGTAAAATAAAAACACCCGAACTCGGTCGAGGAACAGTAACACTCGGCCGAGTATGGACTAATCGGCCGAGTAATAGCAACACTCGGCCGAGTATGGACTACTCGGCAGCGTCCAGTTTTCGTAAAACGGTCATATCTCACTCGTTTCTTGGTCATTTTTGGCGTGTGACCTATCGTTAGAATCGTAAGAGAACAAGCTATCACCTTCAATTGGAATCACAGGAATATCATTCCTATACTCTACTTATGACCATTTAAAGACAGCCCTTCCGTAATCGAACTTCATACAAATCAATTTTTCGTAACAAAACAACTTAAGCATCAATAACAACGACGAAAACAACTCAATACTCATAAAACCAGAATAATAAGTGAGTATTTATCATACACACATGTACATTAAACCTCATATACTACACATGCTAGAAATCATGCCCATTCCCTCAGACCATATTCATGCTCATACTTCCTAAACCAAATAATACGCATTGCATCTCATCAATATAAAAGCCAAATAATAAACATAGATCATGCTCTCAATGTAACATGTATTCATATTCATATCATGCATACAACGAAATTAAGTCTGTTCTTAACACACGTGTTTCATGCGGTTCATATAAAACGATACAACAACTTTTTAAAGCATATCATGCCAACATATATAAATACATGTATCATTCTTATGCGTTTCGCATACTGCCTTTCAACTTTCATGCATCATGCACTTCATATCAGCCGTATACAACATCAACATCATAAAACAACAAAGACCAACATAAGACACTCCCCCCGGTGAACGGTTCTGAGTTGTAAAGGCAAGATGCGGCTTTAGGACGTCTCCCAAGCCCTTGCGGTAGCTCCATACAACTTTTCCTCGGGTTCATTTTAATTAGACACCCTATGTTCATTTTATTCATTGGTTAGGTTTCAAAATCGTTCACTCTTATACCACTTTGTAACACCCCCATATACCAAGGCCCCTTACCAGGGACTGCCCTAGCATATAAGGATGCTACCATCTCGGTTGTCCGAGGTAGTGAACATCATAAAGTAAATAATAGAGGACAATTTATTAATAAGGTAAATAATGTTAAGGTTTACATCAAAACTGTCTCAAACTGACAAACCAAAACAACTGTCTAAACAACTGAAACAAAACTAAAACTGGCGGAAGATATAACTGTCGAACTAGACTCGGCTGTGTCCCCTCCATCCGACTCCATCAACATGGCTACCTGCTTCAATCTGCTCACCACCCCCGATGGATCACAGCAGGTCAAAAGACAACATAACGGGGTCAGCAACCGGTACCAATCATAACTCAATGCAACGTAAATAGTATTAACAGCGGAAGACAGTCATTAATTCATAATCCCTTTCAGCCAGGTCCAATCGCAACAGGTACCCAAGTCATCCAGTGACACAGCTAATGCGTGCATTTCATATAGACTTTACGGTCCATTTTTACACGCATTTCTATGTCATTTAGGTGATTTATTGTCACTTTATGCCCCGAATTTGCTACTTTTTACTTTCATTGCTACCTTGTAGGTACAAGCCAAGAAGTAGTGAAAACCGGGCCGTAACTGTCCCAATTACGCGCATTTAGGAGATGGAAGAGTCGGAACAGATTACTCGTGAATTGGGAAGCGAGAAACCGTCCCATATCCAACTCAAAAGACCAAGTTGTGAGTCAACACGAGCTATAAGAGGAAGAGGACCTCGATCGACCCCTATTATGGTCGATCGAGTGGAATGTATGCACTGAAGGCCTCGATCGAGCTGTTCTGTCCTCGATCGAGTGATCACGAGATAGGAAGACCTCGATCGAGTAACTGACTTACTCGATCGGGCGATTGTCTTAAGAATTCTACTCGATCGAGAGGATTTTGTCCTCGATCGAGTAGATCGCTGTTACTGGGCTTTGATCTGTGACATTTTAGGTTAAGTTTCGTCATTAGCTTTATAAATAAAAGGATTAGTTCGGCTAATCGATCATCATCTATCACCCTAGACTTTACACTTAATCATTTTGCTAATGTTACTTTTCAAGATCTGAACTTTTTGGCTTGCTTCGATTTCCGTTCCTCCTACTTTGTAATCAATACTATCCCCTTTTTAATTAATTTCTTATTGCTTTAAATTCTTCCTTCTCTGTTATTGTTATCGTGATTTCTATAGTTTCCCTTCTATTATTTCCCTTGTTTTACCATGTCTTATGTTATTGCCGAAGCATCTGCTAGCGTAGTACCCCAAGCCATGTGTAGCTAAACTTGTTAATATGCTAGGATGAGGGAAACCGTGGTAGAACATGACAGGTTTGACATGTTAGATTAGTTTTGAGAAAAGAATCGTTTTAAGCAATTTAATATGAGTGCACGCAGGAGACCGATTACTTAGCTAACCCCGACCTAGATCGAGAGATTGGTAGGGTAGACTTGCTTAGAGACGATAGGCGATTCCTAATAGGGCGAAAGCCAGTTAGGATGGCCTTAGGGTGATTAGAGACCAAAAGGGTACAACCGCTGGTTTGAGACCGAAAGGAGAAAACTGTTACTCTTCTTATCAATAGACTGACCGACCTAGTTAACCCGATAGTGTAGTTACACGGCAGACCGATTCCTGGCATATTTCCCCTCTTATCTGATTTTTATTCGCTATTTCTCTTATTTCTTTTTACTCTCTTTTAATCTCGTAAATTAGATTTCAAAGCATTTAAACCTCCAAAATTGTGACTAGACAGATTAGGTAGTAAAAAGAGGGGAAATATGCCTCCAAAATTCGCTATTTACCTCCCTGAGGAGGTCGACCCTACTTCCACTGACTTCCCAGTTAGTAGACATAGGTTTTATTTTTGGTGCATTAACGACACGCATCAAATTTTGGCTCCATTGCCGGGGAGGCAATTAATTATCTGTTTTATTTAAGTCTGTCGTGTCTTAAGGAATTTCTAGTTCCTTAAGACTGTTCTTATTTTTCTTTCTTTAGTTTGTGTATGCACAGGTCTTTAAGGTTCGAATTAGTTGAAGCTGATCCGGAACCTGAGAGAACTTTCTTACGCAGGAAGAGAGAGTTAGATAGGATTCGTCAGGAGGAAGACTTGAGTACTTCTGACCATCTGTTCGGCAGTTTTACTTCTGATGAGAATTTTTCTGTTGAATTTGATATTCCAGTAAAGATGCCGAACATTGCAAGCCACTCGGAGCCTACTGCTGCATCCATTCCCAAGGGTTTTAAACTTTCAACTGATGAAGATGGGAAGTTTATTAAAGTACTTCAGATTATTCTGTTTTGTATCATTTACCTCGGGAAACCGAGATGGCAACAGTCTTATTTACTTGGAAAACCTAGCTTAAGACTCTTGAGTAAATAGGGGTGTCACAGCTACGACTTTGGAAAGCGATAATTTTTCTTTTCAAATATTGTACGTCTTTACGAGATCTTTCGGTTTGAAAATTTTCATTATTTTTGGAATTCCTTGTCGGGAATTATAATCAGTTTGAAGTATTTTGACGGGATCAAATTTTGACTGACTAGAACTCCCGGGCACACGTTCCGAAAAGCACTGTCTTTATGAGATCTTCGACTTGGGAAAAAAAATTTACCGTTTTCGTCAAAAGATTTTTTCTTTTTCAAAAAAAGAGGGGTGGAAAGTGATAAAATGAAAAAAATTGAGGGGTATGTACAAGTTAGAAAATCCCAATTTTATTAAATTGTTTAGTTTTAATCCCCAATTCAAAAAAAAGAAAAAAGAAAAAAGAAAAAAAAAAAGGTTGCACCCTTCAAAAGTTGCATTTGAACACTGTTGTTTGAAATCCCTACACTAGACAGAATGAGCAAGAGATTTGTGGGTTTCATCCTGAACAAGCCATCAAACCATCACACTTATTATTATTATTCTCTCACATTCATCAATCCTTCAATACCATTCTTCCAAAACACTTCAAGAACTACACATTCATCCTCTGATATTGATACCCTTCAAGGGTTAATTGATACTAATCAATTCCCAGAAACCCCTTCTCCTAATTTCACTAAACAAGATTATTCCTTTCTCAAAACCCGCTTTTCGGGCCCAAATGATTCACAATTTCCACCTGGTAAGTCCTCGGATCATCCTGCACTTTTCATTTCAAGCTGTATTAATCAGAATGCCAGTGTGTTTGGGTTAAATACCCAGAAATGTCTTAAGAAATTTAGGGATAAGTTGACTGAATCTCTAGTTATTGATGTTTTACGCCTTGTTAAAAACCCGCAATTGGGTGTTCAGTTTTTCATTTGGGCAGGTCAGCAGGTTGGGTATAGTCATACTAATTTGGTTTATGATGCATTGTTGGATGTCATGGGTTGTGCTACAAATGTTAGGGTACCCGATGAGTTGTTACGCGAAATTAGGGGTGATGATATGGAAGTTCTAGGGAAGTTACTTAATTTATTGGTGAGGAAGTGTTGTAGAAATGGAATGTGGAATGTGGCATTGGAGGAGCTTGGGAGGTTGAAGGATTTTGGGTATAAACCTTCTAAAGGGACATATAATGCCCTTGTTCGGTTGTTTTTAGAGGGGGATAGGTTGGATACTGCGCGGATACTTTATAGGGAGATGGTTAATGGAGGGTTGAGATTGGATATCTCGACATTGAACTATTTTGTTAATGCATTGTGTAAGGAGGGGAAGTGGAGGGAGGCGCTTGATTTGATAGAAAAGGAGGAATTTGTTCCCGATACTAAGCTTTATACTACTATGATATCTGGTTTGTGTGAGGCTTCACTTTTTGATGTGGCCATGGATTTCTTGAACAAAATGAGATGTACTTCTTCTTTGCCTAATGCTTTGACTTATAGGACTTTGCTTTGCGGGTGTTTAAACAAAAAGCAGCTTGGTAAGTGTAAGAGAATTTTAGCCACGATGATGGATGAAGGTTGTTACCCTAATCGTAGAATATTTAATTCACTTGTACATGCATACTGCGCATCAGGAGATTATTCTTATGCTTATAAATTGCTGAAGAAAATGGCAGACAGTGATTGTCAACCCTGTTATCTAGTTTATAATATATTAATTGGTGGAATTTGTGGTAAGAGTGATTTGCCTTCGTCGGTTGAGTTGGACCTAGCAGAAAAAGCTTACGCAGAGATGCTTAACCTTGGGTTGGTGTTGAACAAGGTTAATGTCAGCAATTTCTCTAGGTGTCTTTGCGAGGCTGAAAAATTTGAAAAGGCGTATAATGTGATTCAAGAAATGATGAGCAAAGGTTTTGTGCCTGACAATAATACATATACCAACATCATTGAATCGTTATGTAATCGTACACAAGTGGAAAAGGCTTTTCAGCTGTTTGAACAAATGAAGAGATTTGGTGTTGTTCCTAATGTATACACTTACACCATCCTAATTGATGGTTTTTGTAAAGTTGGTCTTATCGCCCAAGCACGCAAGTGGTTCAGTGAAATGATTGCAAATGATTGCTCGCCTAATGTAGTGACCTACACTGCTTTAATTCATGCATACCTTAAAGTGCGTAAAATAGATGATGCCAATGAGCTTTTCGAGGCAATGTTGTCAAATGGATGCGCTCCTAACGTTGTTACTTATTCTGCTTTAATTGACGGGCATTGTAAATCTGGTAACGTTGATAAAGCTTGTCAAATTTATGCAAGGATGAGAGGAGATAAAAATTTGCCTGACGTGGATATGTATTTTAGAGAAAGTCATACTGACGTACATCTACCAAATGTTTTCACTTATGGTGCCCTCGTAGATGGGTTGTGCAAAGCACACAAGGTTAGTGATGCTCATAATTTGCTAGATATGATGTCCACAGACGGTTGTGAGCCTAATCACATTGTTTATGATGCCTTGATTGACGGGTTATGCAAAGCAGGGGAGCTAGATAAAGCACAAGATATATATACTAACATGATTGAACGGGGATATATTCCAAATGAGTATACATATGGTGCTTTGATTGACCGGTTGTTTAAAGATAAAAGGCTAGATCTGGCTCTTAAGATGCTATCCAAAATGCTGGAAAACAATTGTGCTCCTAATGTTGTGATATACACGGAGATGGTTGATGGTTTGTGTAAATCTCAAAAGACAGAGGAAGCATATAAGCTTTTTCAGATGATGGATGAAAAGGGATGCCATCCAAATGTTGTTACTTATACTGCAATGATTGATGGTTTTGGGAAAGCTGGTGAAATTAACAAGTGTCTTGATTTGTTTAAAGCAATGACAGAGAAGGGCTGTTCACCCAACTATGTTACCTACAGGGTTATGGTAGATCATTGTTGTCGTTTTGGCCTTCTAGACAAGGCTCACGATCTTCTCGAAGAGATGAAGCAGACACATTGGCCTATGCATATTGCAAGTCATAAGAAGGTCGTTGAAGGATTCAACCATGAGTTTATTATCTCCCTTGGGTTGCTGGACATTTTGAGTAATAGTGAGCAATTGCCTATTGTTCCGGTGTACAAAGTTCTAGTTGATAGTTTTTGTAGGGCAGGAAGACTTGATATGTCAGTACATTTGTGTAAAGAGTTGTCAACATTTGCTTCCTTGCCTACGGTGACTGATCTTTTCTATTCGACGATTAATTGTCTAAGTCTTGCATCGAAGATCGATGAAGCTTGTGAGTTGTTTTCTGATATGACAAGGAATGGAGGAGTTCCAGAGCCAAGCATATTCTTTAGCCTTATCACTGGACTCATTAAAGTTGATCGTTGGGGAGAAGCTCTTCAAATTTTGCATAGCACAGGCGAAATGGTCAATTTCTTTTCTTTCCTATCCTTTACATGCAGTGTGTTTATTTCATCGATTTATATATATGTGCTTACAAGAGATTGGATACTTCACTAATACGGAGTATATTGTTTTCTACTTTGGAGCACATTACTGGTTAAGGTTTTTTTTTTTTTT
>JAGPOY010003283.1:0-13395 GCA_018983105.1 Silene uniflora
CAATCAATCAACACAAAATCTCATTGAAGACACACCATATTCGTCACAAATGAAGACGGATACCATTTCCTCTCACAAAATACCCATCAAGGGTGAGTGGGGGAGCACATGGAGGGTGCCCACCTTGTCCCCTCTACCCATTTCCTCTCACAAATTACCCGTTGCAAGATCCGACCCGTCTTCAGCAAGACTTTTTGATCAATCAATGACTAGAAAATAAAGTAGACTTGTTCAAGAACCCTGAATCTCATGATTATTAGTTTTCAAAGGCAAAATGGGTCAGTAAAACCCGTGTGGGGATCAATTAGGTAGACCTGAAAGCTTGATTTGAGGTGTGTTTCTTGGCTCACCAGTCACCACCCTTTAACTTGAATCCTTTTTTGTCACTTTTCTGTGCAATGTGGACGCCCCTTACATTAAAGATTAAGAGTATAACATGCATGTATGTAGTATTACAAATGTCTCCTCATATTCCGTCACTTCAGATTCATGATACAGATTCAAATTCCGTCCATTACTAGCTTAGTCATTAGCTAAGTATATCCTATATTCCTACGCGAATGTCTCCTCATGTTGCATCCACAAAAATGTTTAGATTCTTATAGATACGCCAACTATTGAATTATACTTGGTTGCAATAATCGTATTCACATTATCAGCAATTTTACATAATGATATGTGAGAAGGTGGAAAATTCGGCAATTTAGTACGAAGTAACCGGTAATATGGTGACATGTGTGATTACGACTTTGATCAATCGACCACAATAGACTATACCAAGTCAAGTACTCGAGCTACTAAAACAATTCTAGGAAAAAAATAGTGCTTGTGTTTTTACACTTAAAAGCATATAGTGTAGTAATTTGGACGGCACACCAAAAATGAATCAAAAGCATTTTGCTTTCTTCAATTTGACCACATTTAAGAAGACTAACCAACCCAATTTACAATTTCAAACTATCAATCTACATTGCCTATTTTGCCTTCAATAAGCTTTTTGCTTATTGATTTATTGGCCATTCTCAAAATCTAAAATGACTAAAAAGCCCTTAATCCAAAAGGGTTCAACTAAAACGCTTCATTTCACACTATACTAACACTAGGCGCAGTCGCGCAGATATCAGCTAACTTGGTAAGGTCACCCAAGGGCGAAGGTGATACTTATGAGAGGTGATATCTATGACCTGAGTACGGCCTAATACTAATTGCTAAAGTTTCCCTAGAAATACCTTAGAATAAGTAATTAATCTAACTAAAAAAAACTCACAAACATTTAAAACAAAACACACTAAATACTTATGTACTAAATTTTTAAAAAAAAAAAAAATTAAACCTTGATATCTTTAGAGGCAAACATAAAGAAGTTGTCTAAATCAGGATGAACAAAGAAAGTGACTTGGCGTCTTCTTTGAGCTAAGCAATTATTTGGAGAAGAAGAAGAAACTTGTGGCTTCTTTGGTGCTGCTGGACATGTAACTATCTCTGGTATCTTGTATTTCTCCGATTTCGGAGTCGAACATCCATCATTATCAATGCTCTTGTTGTTCTTGTTTATGACTAGTTTTGGATCATGATCAAGGGGTGATGATTCAATAACACTTTTTGTTGGAGTTTTTTGGCTAAGTAGTAATACTCCTTGTTGTTTCTTGTATATACTCCTTGTTACTATTCTTGTAATACTACTTGTTACTTTTGCGGTTGTCGTAGTTGTTGTTGTTGTTGTCGTTTTTCTTCTTCTTTTACTTGTTGTTGGTGCCATTCTTCTTTGCTACAAACTGTAAGCAATACAATGGTTATTTTAGGAAGAAAAAGAATGAAAATTGTACCAAGTGAAAGGAAAAACATACATATATTTGAAAAAAAAATGAAATTTCTTGAAAGATATCATGAAAAGTACTATTTCATTCGCCCTAATTATTTGTTTATCTGTTCTAATTAATCACAGGAAAACAAATAACTAAGGCGGAGAGATCAATAAAGACTAAAGAGTACTAGTAAATTCTTTAGGAGACATAAATAATTAAATATATACCTTTTTTCAAACTTGAGAAATGGAGGTAGTTCACTTGTATTAATTCTAGCAAATGATAATTCTTCCCAAGAACTTTGCTTAGAACCCAATATCACATATGTATGAATCCAGCGGTGTTAAAACTCATTAGACAGAGCTTTATCGCGGTAGTAGTTGTCCAACCCTCCTCGAATTCGGATTAAGCCTATGATGAGGACAAACCCTAATAATAGAAGAAGAGAAAAACAAGAAGAAGAGAAGAAGAAGGGGGAAGAAGAAAATACGTAGAAAGAAAGGAAAGTATAGAGAGGAAAAATGATGGCCGGTGTTGAAGGGATTAATTTAGGTATTTGTCCCTACATATGACACATTTATTCTTATATATATATATATCATGTTTAGGTTTGCTTAAGCATATCTTATCCTATAAGATATTCTTATTATTAGTTGTCAAAATATTAGATATATATTTTCATAATACTCTGTTATTATCACATTTCATTTATTTATTTCAAAAAAATAAGTAAATTGCCATATATATATATATATATTTTCTTTCTCTATTTACTAATTTCAAGGAAAGTAATTTCATTTCATATTACTATTGTTTCTTATTCTTATACTATTATCTTGTTTTCCTATATATCGCGCCACATCATATTATAGCATGTATGTCTCTTAAAATATGCCGTACCCCAAAAATGACAAAATATCATATGATATGAGTATATGTTATTGAGAATTAAAAATTAACAATGATTAATCGGGGTACTTTGTGACTTATGAAGCGACAAAGTTGATATTACATCTGACAATGTTTGTAAATTTTTGAAATGTCGGTATTAATCTTAAAATCTTCAAAACTTCCTTGTTTGCTGACAAATTTGTAACATTATACATCACTTGTGTTCGAAATTTAATATTACATCTGAGAAGATGGGGGGATCAGAAAGAATTTGTTCTAAAGCTACAACTGATAGTACTATATATACATAATGTCCTCTGAATTCAGCACCGCGCCAGGACGTTTAAAACAAAGATGAATTATAAGCAGAAAATACTAATCTGGAGAAATTTATCCAATCTTCTCGGTGTTGGTATCATCCGATGGCCAAACAATGGTCTCCAACAGCCTTTCACGCATCAACTCCAAGTTCTCATCCGATATGAATTGATATATTTCACCATGGTTACATTTCTACATTGAAGTTCCACCAAAAAAAAAAAAAAACTTTTAGCTATACATCTACAGACTACAGTTAGCATCAGTCAATTGAAACAGAGGAGATTAATTCCGAACCTTAATCCATCTTCCATACAAATGAAGGCGTGTTACCATAACTCTCTCCGCAAGGTCTTGCTTCTCCTGTCAATCATAGGAAAATGTAGAGTCAGCAGTCATGTTTTCTCTGTTTCTCTTAGCTTGACAGGAATGTTTTTCCATTGTTAATGAAGTGAAAGAGTCAGTTCTTTGTCTTTGGGATATGATGAAATAAAGCCAATGTGTTACTAGTCCATTTGTGCTTTTTATATTATACAATAAACAATAGTTGTTGGATGATGAAAATTCCAAAAACCACGAGTCATTCGGAAACAATCGGTGTTTTTATACCCCTTTCCTCGCCATAGGCAGGAAACTTTTGGGGATTGTGTAGTGTTGTTACTGTACCAAATTTTGAACCTGAAACATGCACATGAACAACTTTGATAAACTTACCTTCCCAAGCTTACGGAGGAAAAGTTTCCCATCTCCTGGTTTGTTTGCTACAAGAAAGCTGCATGGTTGAAAATTAAATTCACGTTAACAACGCAACAATTTACAATCTTGAAAATAAGCCATGATGTAAAACTGATAAGGGACATGGAGATATAGATTGTTTACTATGAGCTATTCAGTGTATTGGCTCAGCAAAAGACTCAATTAAACTCATACATTAGTAACATTACACTCTTCACCTTAAGCATGAACTCTCCAAACACATAACTCTGACGTCTGAACTGAGATGAAAACTCAGGATTTCGACAAAACAAGTATCAATGCGAATTCAATCTCGGCAGAAAAAGACTCGTGCTGAATTTTCTTGATGATCTTTATGTGAGCTGTATTACACTATCAGTTAAGGTTTTTAGGTGAAACAAGAGTGCCGCTTTTATTTGCTTCAAGATTATTATTCTCAAAAGTGTGGTTTCAAAGATCATACTCCGTATTACAATAGAACTCTACCAAAAAGACTATGAAATGTATGAAATCTCTGCAACTGAATTAAACCATGTATGATGTACTCATGTACCCCTCTCATTTCACTTATATTGTCGATCATTTGACTTTGGTGGTCAAACAACTTCCAATAGTGAATGTTGATATCCATTCAAATCACCATTGAAGTCTAATGAGGATGATATAAATGGGACTGAGGTAGTATGTAGTATGTACGAATGAAACGTATGAAGGATGTAAATAGGGTGGTAAAGAAGTGATCTAACTTGTAAAGCCATGTATATTTCGGCGGGTTCATTTCATAAAGCTGGTTCAGAACAGTCCTCACGGCTTTGTATGTAAAATAGTTCAACATTTGCTGCATGAAAGTTTAAGCAGATAAGTCAGTCATTACAAAATATTACTACAGTTGACAGATTATGAGACAATATAGCAAGCCAAGAAAGGAGTACTATCTGCCCAGTAGTTTCTTGTGACTAGCTAGTAAATACACCAACTTATACTTCTACAATTCTACCATGAAAATTTTACAAGAAAGGAAAGACCGTAGTACAAACACAATGGGCGTATTCCATCCCACAATGATAAAAATTGCCCAAACACTCGTGACATGAAAGAAAGCACCAATATACAAAATCAGGCAACAAGCATTCTAAATTTCTAATAATTCCTTGTATAAGAGGATGCATGCTTTTGCTCGAAAATTTGCAGTCATATACAAACAGATCTGCAGAGTAAGACAGTGATAACTTAAACTCAAAAGAACCTTCTCTTGAAATTTTTGCGGAAGAAAGAACAAAATTTGTGCAGTTGGTGACATGCATATGCCAAAATAAGATTGTCTAACAATTTGTACGTCATATATGATGTTTCAAGTAGGAGATGGAATGAATTTTAACTCAATACAATCAGGTACTTTTGCGAAACATTTAACATTTTGGGTAGTGAAGTAGGTAATAGATTTCATTTTTTTACACCTAAATCTCCTTGTTCTACACAAGAAGAAATCTTTCAGTTCAAAAGGCAGAAGCTTGCTTCAGTCTTCAAGTTACAATAGTCCAATATCTACCGATCAATATACCCTCTTCGTCCCATTCATTTGTTTACATTTTTTATTCTGAGAAGTATATTAATCAAAGGCAAGCAAATTACTTTAATGGAGGGGGTAAAAACACACCACAGATCTGAAAACTCTGTAAACTGAGGTACATGCAAGTAGCTAATCAATAACATCTCATTTTGTCCTTCTAATAACAGGAACTCACAAAACATGGTCATTGTTAGAACAACATGTTATAAAATACTTTATCAAAACAACAAAACAATTCTTAGTCCTAAAATAGTTTCGGGTTAGCTAAAAGGTAAACAAATGACTCTGACAGATATAAATACGTAAACTTCCTTAGTTAAGAAACACTTACCGTCTTGACATCCTCAAAAGTGTCCTCATACTGTCCACCAAGTTCATTAACAATCACAAAGCTTCGAGCTTTTCGTTGCTTTTTAGAGCACCTCATATTCATAACACTCAACAATTCTTTCCCTTGATCAACAAAAGAACTACCAAGCTCCAAAGATCCAACATTTCGCCTTCTCGATTTCTTCTTACCACTCTTGAGATTCATACTAGATGAACTCATAGCATCTAAGCACAAACATGGACATGAGTTCGGAGAATCAATAACAGGGGAACTCAATAAAGAGAAAGCACCCACCATATTTTCTCAAAAAATTTCCACAAACTAAACTTTACCCACTTAAATTCCCCCCAAAATAACACTACCCAGATGACCAAAACCTAAATTTCTCAACAAATCAACAATTTTTCTTCACTTAGGACTTTTGACAAACAGATGGTGTGCTTTCAAAAATGTTGAAATTAAACAAAATTACATCAATAGGGGTTTGAGATGAGGAAACGTGATGGAATAATGAACGATTTCTGTACTAAATTGAATGTAAAGAGAGAAATTGGGAATATTTTGTGGGAAAAATCAATTAAAAGTGATGACCAGAGAATAATATGAGGTCCAAAAATGCTTAAAATGAGTTAGTTGTATTTTAGTGAATATTCCTGTTTCTTCACCTGGACGGTTAACAGGATTCCAACAATGTGGGGTTTGAATCTTTGATCAAAGTTTAGGTGCGTGTTAGATTCAAAGGTACGAAGTAGGTAACAATATTGGGGAATTGGGGTACATTAAACGTGTTACTAACTACTCTTTGTTCCATGAAGGCCACTTCAAACTTGTACCACTTCCCTAACTAACTTTACTTGATCATACTTGACTTTGCTTCGATTTTACCATAATACTCAAGAAGTCGAGTACGGGAGAGTATTTCAATGAAATAACACGCGGAATGTTATATGGTCCGATAGTAATATAGAAATTGTCAATAAGAATAATTGTGTGAAATCTGCTCAAATTAGCTTCCTAGTCTGAATCGACTCGTTCTCAAGAAGTCGAGTACGTGAGAGTATTATCATCCCTACGAACAAAACTAAAACGAATACAAGTAAAGGAATTGGCTATCTCGAGAATAGCACTTCCGATCCTACCAAAGTAGTTAGCCGGACACTCTTCGACTTCAGTATAGTTATAAAGGTGGAAGAGTCAGATTCAAGCACCACATTATTCAACCCCATTTGCAGCGCCGTTTTTAACCCGAATTCCGCTGCTTTTGCTTCAACGATGTATGGACTCCATAAATCCCGAACTTGTGGAACCCCAGCCCTTTCCACCTGTCATGTGTGATCCCGCACCACCAGCCCGATACCACACCCCAACTCCCCTAGAATTCCCGCATCAACATTAACCTTCTATTCTCCTACCGCGAGCGGATTCCATTGCACTCTGCCATCCCTAGTTCCTGTTTTACATGCTCCACACTTTGGTTAAACATCCAACCAAGCATTCCATAACCCCAAAGCTCGCTCAACAACTCGTTAAGGCGCCACTCTCACATCCCCATGATACTCCTCATTCCGACCATTCCAACTAGCCCGTAAGAGAACCATAAGCTTACCCGCCTCCCCACCTCCCCACCTCGTACACTCCTTAAAATCCCTTCCACCCAGTTCACCATACTCGCACCATTCCACTCTGTAACCTCATCCACACCCGCAACCTCCCATATTTTCCGAGCAAACGGGCAGTCCAATAAAGCATGTGTTTCACTTTCAATAAAATTATGACAACGCTTACAAGTCAGGTCAACATCCTTAACCTCTTATGCACATTAAGTCCACAAGGTAACACCCCTTTACACACCCTTCAAATGAAATATTTTATTTTAGGAGAATTAAATTTTTTTCATCACTATTTGTTTTCCCTACGTTTTCCCTGTTTTACAGTTTGGTTTTACTTTTTATTTAGTTTGATTGATTATTCGACTCCTTGGGTTATTTCAAAACCCAAATCCTTACCATATTACCTCCCTTCACCATCCTAAACTACCTCCACTTACCGCCAAGGCGTCAACACCCATCAACAATAGCACCACCACCGACGTCAACCGTGAAACACCCTCCATCAGCCGCACCTCTCTACTCCGCCGATGACCAATTGACCACCTCTCCCCACCCATTGTCGCGAAACATTTATAAAAAACTTAGACGAAACTAAATTCAAAATCTTTAAAAACATAACGGTTACACATTTTCTCTTACGATGAGACGGTTTTATAAAATAATTTTGTTAGGAGTCCTTGGAGCCCAACAGGCCGTTTTGGCCCAACACTCAAAGTAGTTAGAAGATGGGCCAAGTGGTGAAGCCGCTGAAAAAACAACAGTCAAGGAGGAACAAAGAAACACAAACACAAACACTTACACTTGGGAAGCTCAAACACAAGATTTATAGAAAGAGAAAGTGAATAAGAGAGAGAATAGGGTTTCAACGGAAGCTCCAACAACACCACTACTATGTACTACAATCGTGGAGGGTATTTCCGTAATCTTGTTAAAGTTTCAATCTTTATTCAATTGGTTCAGATTTCTGATTTAATTCTATTTGTTTGAGGTTAATTTGTGTTCCCCTCTATTTGTTTTGACCCATTATAGTGGATACAAACTTTGGTTTTGTTGTTGGGTGCATGAAATTTGTTGGGTAAATGTAGGAAAGATTACGCATTTTAAAAAGTTATGAAGTTAATGATTTAGGGTTAGTTTATTGCTGATTGAATTTGGGGAATGGTTGTTGTTTCAGTGTATTGACCGTCGGAGGTATGTAAAAGATTAAGCTTTGCTTGATTCTTGGTGCTATTATATGCTTGATAGGATTTGAGTAGTTGGTTTTTTGTTCTTGGTCTTTGGTTTGGGTTGTTAGGGTTATTTGTTTTCGAGTTTTAGGAGTCCGGTTTAGTTGTATACTTGATACTATGATAGTGATATAAGTTGCAGTCATTGATCAGTTTCCCAGCTTAAATTTGATTTCTTTATGCCCCCACCCAATCAAATAGAATCGTCGATGTGACTGTAATGGAAACAAATATGAAATATGAGTATAGGGGACGGAGCCTTTAGAATGAGTGGGAAGAGTATTCTGCTAGGAGCTTGTTTCGACGAAGGGGTTTGAAGGGACAGGGAGGGGAGATAGCGGGAGGGATACCAATTATCTTGTTTTGTTAGCAAATTAAGTTGGAGGTAAATGGAGGGATCCATTTTCCTGGCTCCAAGACAAATTAGAATCCCTCCTAAATTTGTATCCAAGCAAAGCTCTAAATGTCGGTGCTTGTATATTTTTGAGTGCATTTTAGGTGTCTATGAATTGTTTAGCCTGAGTTACACCATGGTTTAGTAATCTCAGCGTCTCACTTGACCTACCCCTGGTTTAAGGCTGTTGTGACTTACATTGGTTGTAACAACATGAATAGATATGGTGATTATGGTGATGGACGTGAAATGGCTCCAAAACGACAACGGATAACGGACCATGCATCGTCATATTATGGGTCTTCACCTGCCTATGGTGCCTACGGTGCTTCACCTGCCTCTAGCTACACGTATAATCCGCCTCCGTACTCGGGACATGCTGGCCAGGTTCCTCCTTTCCCTGTTGTCCGACTTCGTGGTCTCCCCTTTGACTGTACTGAGGCCGATATTAGTGACTTCTTTCGTGGTCTTGATATTGTTGACATTCTCTTGGTTCACAAAGGAGGCCGATTTTCTGGGGAAGCCTTTTGTGTTTTGAGCTATCCTACTCAGGTAGATTTTGCTCTCCAGAGAAATAAGCAGAATATTGGTCGTAGATATGTAGAAGTTTTCAGGAGCAAGAAGCACGAGTATTATAAGGCAATTTCATATGAAGTTTCAGATGGTCAAAGTGGGTCCCCACGTAGAAGTTCTAGGGCTAGGTCTTATGATGATGGAAAGGACTTGCTAGAACACACGGGCATATTACGATTGAGAGGTTTGCCCTTTTCTGCTAAGAAGCAGGACATCAAGACCTTTTTTAAGGATTTTGATCTTGCAGATGAAGTCATTCATATTACATATAATTCTGCCGGCCGACCTTCGGGGGATGCTTTTGTAAAGTTTGCTAGTCCAGAGGAATCCAAATCTGCCATGGTTAAGGACAAAATGACTCTTGGAAGTCGTTACATTGAGTTGTTTCCTGCACCGCAAGAAGAGATGGATGAAGCAATTGCTGCTGGAAGGTGCATTTCTGATCCCTTCTTTGTTATGCTATTTTCTTTTCTTGTACTTCACAACTTGATTGGTTATCATAAAACATTGGGAACGAAATTAATTGAAACTGCTTTCCCATGTTTTGTGTGCATCCATGCATCGAATTGGTAGATAATCAAAGAAATGGTGGAGCTCAGTTGCCATTATTTTCCCAAGGAATCTCACTTTACTTTCCAACCAAACTTTTTGGTTGCATGAGTTATTACCTTTACTGCCACTATTCAACTTATCAACTGAACTTTTATCGTATTCTCAGTTATCTTCTTTCTCTTCTACATTGTTAGAAAGTCGTATCTTTTTTTCGTCTTTTCCATTGTAAATGAAGGCAAATAGTCATTTTTCTTGGTTTATTGAAGAAAGCAAAATAACCCGTTAAATTGGTCACGCTTCTCTTTAATATGAAGTTTAAGGGTTCATCTGATGCAATTCTTAACGAATTTCGAGTCATCTGGAAATAGCCTCGGTTTAAAGCTTCTTTAAATTATGAAGTTAGCCGTACTTGCGCTGAACAATCAGTAAATTGTACTAGTATTTGGCTATCTATCTTACCTTGGATGTAGCATAAGTTATTCAATGCAATTCTGTATGCAATTTTTTTGGGGGGATTTGGAAATAGCTTTTTATGTATTGCTTGCAAAGGAGTAAGGACATCGCAATTTGCAGGAGTCCTCAAGGCATTGAATTGTACTTGGTTATGGTGGTCCGCTGGTGTCAATTTTGGCTGAAAATATTACTCTAGCAACATTTATAAGAAAATTACTACGACAAATAAAGTAGAACAAATATACCATTTTGCTTTATTCTTTTTATACTCCCTCAAATCCGACTTATTGGGCAACTTTGTTACGTGAAATATGACCAAATTGTCTTTGTTATGTTTCATTATTTACACTATTCCAATTTCCAACTCTATCTCTCGTCCACCTCAAGACCCACATTGTTCCCAGCCATATACCCATCTCCTCAGTCTCCCTCCACCATTCCACCATCCAATCTCAGCAACAACCTTGCCCATGTCCAGAACCTCCCACCAACTCACCTCTTCCTCCACTACTCTTCCTCCACTATTTCACCAACTGCGACTATCGATCCTTCCTTCTTTCCCCGTCTTCAGCAACCGTAAACTCCACAACGCCCACGCAGTTGCCTCCAGCATCGTCGATTGTACCCTCCACCTCACGATTCACCCACTAACCACTACAAATCTAGCACAAAGCTCTACCTAGTGGCAGCATATATGGTGAAAAGATGGTTGGGCTTAGGCTCTTCGGCTTGCGATCAAATGACAGTTTATGTGGTTGCTTGTTGGATCGGAGATGATGGTGATGAGGTCCCGAAGGAAAGATGATGAACATAGAAAGGAAGATGAGTTGGGATGGGTGATAGGTTCTCTTAGTGTATTCCACTAGTCAAATAGAGGATAAAATTTGTCTTGGTATATCTTACAGCCGCAGTTACACTGAACAATTGGTGATCTTTACTAGTATTTGGCTATTATTTGTCCTGCCTGGGAAGTATATAGACTTGAAGTTTCTAATGATATACGATAAAATGAAAACCAGAGCCACCCTGTTGTGAAAAGCTGTTGTACTAGTGATTTTTTGTTGCCGGTGCACATATTAATCCAGATGTTATGTTTGCTGAGATAATAATTTAAATTTACTAATTACAAGTTAAATGGATATTCTGTTGTATTCCCACTTGCCTATAGTTAAGTCCTTTGTGCTGCCTTTGTTGCTTATTAGTGTTAGTACTCTCCATTCATTCTTTTTGCCATATTTGAATTGCAAACTTGTTAGTTACGAGAGTAATTTTCTGTTTGAAAGCCTTACCCCCTGCTTTAACATGTAAATTAGTTACACATTACTTTTAGTCATATTGTCTGATAATCAATTTGCAGGTCAAATGAAGACGATGTGAATGAGCCTGTGAAACATACGGGAATCTTAAAATTGAGGGGACTGCCCTTTTCAGCCACAAAGGAGGATGTGACGGAGTTCTTCAATGGATTTGTGTTGGCAGAAGATTCCATCCATATTACATTCAATTCGAATGGAAGGCCGACGGGTGAGGCATTCGTCGAGTTTGCTAGTGTTGAGGATTCCGAGGCTGCCATGGAAAAGGACAGGAAAACCCTCGGAAGCCGCTACATTGAGCTCTTTGCCTCGTCACAGGAAGAGCTCGCTGAGGCCCTCGCCAAAGGACGGTGAATCTGTTGTGTTAATTTTTTTTGGAGTTTTCTGGTTTCTATAGAATTGTTTCCTGTATTGATAGAGTTAGATTTTCTTGGACTTTTTATTTGCAATCCGGCCTCTTTTGGACTCCTTTGTTCTGTACTGGTATATTTGAGCAGCCTTTTGTGCATGGATTTTGCAAATTAGACACATTAGTTATTTGTGATCAGACTCTTTGTTTCTAAATAAGTAAGGTTGTAATTTGTGGCCTATGTCCGTGTAATACTTTTCTTGGACTTCATTTTTAGAAAGGTAAAAAAATTCATCCAAGTTTGCCAAGAACACATTTTTATTATTGTTTTTGTTTATATCATACTCCTCCATTTGGTCCAATTCATAACATTTAACCAAATATGTGAAAAGTAATTTGAAATAATGTAGTGAATTGGATAGAACGGAGGAATCCTTCATACTCGTTGCAATTATAGCTCTAATTGTTCAATAACATAAATTAAAATTTGTTTTCACGAAATCAAATCCTCATTTCCCTGTTATTAGAAATTAAAATTGTGGTCACCGATTGATATTCACAAATCCTCATTTAAGATGAAAGTATCCGTCTTAAGCTTAAGACGGGTCAAATAATGATCCATTTGCATGAATAAGACAAACATGTAGTTATTCCCTAGACATTTTATTTTTGTTTTATTCATGCAAGTGGGATAATACTTGACCCGTTTTAACTTAAGACGGATAGACGGATATATCCGTCTTAAGCAAGACTTATTCGGGGTAAGGTCCTTGAAAGACCTTAATTCCACAATAATAAAGAATACCGCAAATACAAGAGTTACTAGATTGATAAAAAAATTGTCGTGATTAGGAGATAAACTCGAAAAATGTTGGTGGTCAAAAGCTCTTAATCATCTATGCACGCTTTTGTTTGAGATACTTTTACTGTTAACTAGTTGGTTGCACCGTGCGCGATGCGCACGGTACCCCAAGATATTTTGATCATTTACGTTTCATGTGTATGTTAGCGTCTTTTTTTTTTGTTCGATTTTACGTACATATTGATTATCGCTCAAAATGAAAATATTGGTGTTGTATTTTTTTGATGGTTGAATCGATTGCAAACAAAATTACAAACCTTCATAAGTAATTCGTATTTAACTTTGCTGAAAGCGGGAATATCATAATATAACAACTCATCTTGCTTGGATGGTTAATTGTTATAGAACACAATTATATGGAATACACAAGACATTAGTAGTTTGTCATAGCTTGCGAAGTAACCCAAACACAT
>JAGPOY010003284.1:0-13395 GCA_018983105.1 Silene uniflora
CTACAAAATAACTCTATTTGTTTTTTTTACAAATGAAACACTCTTAAAAACACCCCTTAGTTACTCAATTTTTCATTCTTAGCACGTTTTGCAATCAATTACTTTAAAAGATGTCAACTATGAGTATCATATCTCTTTAGTGTATCATTACCGTAAATCTCCAAAAATCGGGTTTAATAATTAACAAAGAAATCCACTATTAAGCCCAATATTTAAAAATGAGTCTCCACTCCTCAATTGTACCCGACTTTATTGTGCCAATTTGTCGAATAATTGAAGTGAGACGTTGTTGTATTTACAACATTCTTCAGTTTTGGGGTATTTGATTAGGTTTTGCACCAAAAGTTCTTTAATTAAATTAAACTTATGAATCAAATTTGGATTATTATAATGCTCGTTATCGAATACTTTTACTTTGGTATTTAGAATATTGTATTGGGAATTTTTTGATATCGAACAAGATTTTATTGGATTTTTCGTTCAAAATTGGGTTAATTGAAAGGTAATGAGGGTGCATTTTGCAGTTTGGGTTTAACCAAGTAAAATTGTGAAAAGAAGATTAAATAAGGGGTTATATTTTAAGCACGTGTGATTTGTAGAACAAATAGGTTTATCTTGTAAAAGTTTTAACAATATAGGGTTAACTTGTAGAAAATCTCAAAATTCAATTGGCCACGTCATATATACTTAACGGAAAATTTGACGGAAAAAAAAAGTTCAAGGTCACAGAAACACGTATTAATAGAGTTGAGGGTTACCATGTGCGTTCTCTGAAAAATAGGGTTACCATGTAGAATTTGAAAAAATACAGGGTTACCGTGTAGAATAACCCTAATTTTTATTAATGGATTATATTACTCTAAAGTGTACTCCTTAGGTGATCCAATCTTCTATAAATAAGGTGCCTTTGCATCATTTATGACCCAATACTTTTCAAAGCACTTATTGTGAAAACAAGCTCTTCTATAAGTGTGTACAAAATCGTTTTTCAGTTTTAAAGTCTTCAATTGTTTTAACACAAAGCTGTAAATCTCCTTGAATCAGTTTGCTCCACTGTGACATCTGAGCTTGTTCCATGATCTCGTGTTTAAGTCTTAATTGTGATCTCCATGTTCATTAAGTGAACGACTGAGATTCAAAAACTCTCTAAATCTGTGCGATAGAATACAAAAACTCTTGAAATGTAGTACGTAGCTTTAAGTTTGAGTGCAACCGGGGTTGATTGACGAGTTATTTTCATTGTAAGGGGTTTAGTAAGTTTTAGTAAATTTCTAAATAATCAATAAAATAACATTGGAAGTAAGATTCGGTGTAAAAATCGTCTTGTTTGTTCATTTTTTTTACGTTTGATCGCCTATTTCTTGCTTATCTCGCTGCCCTTGTCTGTGGAGAAATAGGAAGGTACATCAGATGTAGTACCTCTAACCTTATTTGTTATTGAGCTTTTATGTATTTTTTTTTGAGCTTTCAAAGGTTTATAACTTATTTTTTAATTTTTTACCGTCGAAATTCAAATTTAACTGAGTTTATATGCAATGTTTTTGAGTTAGTAATTTTTTGAGTTTAATGTTTAATTGAATGAACTTAGAAACTTTATAGTAAACTCAGAAACTGTAAAACAAAACTCAAAAACTACAAAACTGGTGATAGTGCATCGGATGTATAATCCACTTACTGCGGCTTGTCTGTGTCACAGTAGATTTGTTATTTTCTACTTTTGGACAAAAAGTATTGCAATTAGAAAAACGTATACTGTGAAAATAAACTCCAAAAAAAGTTTGTCAAACTAGGAGAAGAACGTGACCGTGGAATATGATTTCAGTTCGAGACCTTTTATATCAAATGGGCTGAAATCGGTTCCTGCTCCAATATCAATTCACTTTAAGATATGGGCAGTTTAAAGTTTAGGTGAGGCCCAAAGTTGAAATTATCCATTTGTTAATATGGTCATATAGCACAAATTGAGGTGCTACTAAAATCCAACTAGCATTTGTAACGGTGAAAAGTATGCATGAATCGCATGACTGCATGAGTACAAACCTTCCCAGTACCTATGTCCGAATATTTGAGTATTTACCCAGTGTAATGTCCGAATATTTGAGTATTTATCCAGTGTATGAGGTACGGTTGCGGATTCCCTAATCACCAAAAAAAAAAAAGTTATGTCCAAATATTTGTTGCTATTCCAAAATATCTAAGTCACTACAATAAAATAAATAAAAATGTTAATAATACAATTTTTAACCTTCAGTGAGTTTATTATTATCGCCTTTGAAATCCATGTCCACCACCTTTGTGATCCACATCCATATCACCACCACCGCTTTTGTAACCCATGTTTTCACCACCTTCGCGGTTGTCACTTAAATACTAACTAGTTTAAACCCCGTGCAATGCACGGTATTTAGAGTTTCTTTTATTTTTAATAAATTACTTATATAATAGTTTTTTTTGCAAGAAAATTCTTCTTATATTCATCCACATGGGGAATAAAAGAGAAAGAGTTCTTACAAATACTGCCCTCTATAAAACTTACTGTACAATTAGACCAATAGGTAACTATCTATATATTGGAAGCTATATTTATCAAAAACGTGTGCTGAAAACTAAGGGGAATAAGAGGGGAAACTCGTGTAGCTACTATAGCCTTGATCATCTGAAGAAGCTGCTCCTCAGGCAACTCCTCGTGTAGCTACTGTGCTTGTATTGAGCACTCCATTTGAGGGCAGAGATGTAGTCAGCCCCCACATTACTAATATTCATCTAGGCCAACACCCTTGTCCAAACATCATTGGAGTAAGAGCACCTAAAGAACAGATGTGGGTGGCTCTCAGCCTGCATCTTACATAGACTGCAACGATTTACCAGAAGAAGGCCTCTCTTTGTGATATTATCAATAGTTGCAAGTTGTTTACATGCTGCTAGCAAGCCAATAATTCTATGACTTGGAACTATTTCTGAGCCAGCTAAGCTTTTAAGCCATTTTTTCCCTTCAGCTTTGAATAATAGTTGTATCTCATTAATTATTCATATTTCTCGTCCATAGTATTTTGCTTTGAGAAAAAAAGGTTATAACTGACAGTTAATCAAGAGAATTGAATAATATGCTAAATTGTATTGTAAAAAAAAAATTATACCACAAAGCTAACGATTTCAATTTTAAAATTATCTTAATATTTTTTGGTCACGAAAATAATAAAAGCAATTTACAATTTTGTTTTATACGCAGTATATGGGTCAAGTCATTTTCAAATAATTGCATTTATAAAAGATTTAGCAATTTATAGTCTTATATAAATATAAATTTTATTTATATTTTAATTTAATTTATAAATTTAATTTATATTTTAATTTAATTAAGATATTATAGTTTAGAATTTAGTAAAAAATAATATAACTTGATGAAAAGGTTAATTTTAATGAAAAGATAATAATTTAATTAAATAAAATATAATTATTAGTTTCCTTATTTAATGAATACACTTAGTTATAGTTTGTTTCCTTATTTAAGAAGATGCTTTTTTGAGGGAAAAATTGAAAGATCACCTATCTTTTTAGTAGATAAGAGATTATTCTTTAACTAAAACAATTAGGCTCCGTTTGGCACGCCACTTCAGGTACCTTATTTGACTAAAATTTCAGCTACCTGATTTTTTTTGGGCGTGGCAAGTAGCCTATTTGCTCAAATAAGATATCTGAAATGAAATGCTACCTCAGGTAGCATTTGGGATTTCAGGTCTCTGAAATAAAAATTCTTCCATTTTAACCTCTTTATTCTATAATATTAATTAATTATCATATTTTACGCCATTTTACCAAAATCAGCTACCTTTTCAGCTAGTTTGCCAAACAAATTTTTATATAATCAGCTACCTTATCAGATCCTAATTTTCAGCTACCTTATCAGTTACCTTTTCAGGTTTCAGTTAGTTTTTCAGTTTTCAGCTAACTTTTCAGGTTTCAAGTACCTTTTCAGTTACTTTTGCCAAATAGAGCCTTTGTACCTTATTTGACCAAAGTAGCTTATTTGACCAAAATTTCAGCTACCTGATTTTTTTGGACGCATTTGGCAAGTAGCTTATTTGGTCAAATAAGGTATCTAAAATGAAATGCTACCTCGGGTAGCATTTGAGATTTCAGGTACCTGAAATAAAATTCTTCCATTTTTAACCCAATTATTCTATAATATTAAATAATTATCATATCCTTTTACTTTATTTTACCAAAATCAGTTACCTTTTCAGCTAGTTTGTCAAACACATTTTTATATAATCAGTTACCTTATCAACTCCTAATTTTCAGCTACTTTATCAGTTACCTTTTCAGGTTTCAGTTAGCTTTTCAGTTTTCAGCTACCTTTTCAGGTTTCAGCTACCTTTTCAGTTAGTTTTGCCAAGCAGAGCCTTAGTGTTCCCAGTCGGAAGTAAATTTTATCTCATAAATCAAACGAAGGACCCCCTCGAAAGCTACATGAAGATAGCGATAATAGGACGAGCCGAATTATCAAATGCTGTTTTGAGATCCTTAGTTTATAAGAAAATTGTTTTTCTTTGACTTCCATTAGATTTGTATTCATTTATACCTATTCTTTGTAAGTGCCGTATGACGCTCTATTAACGAATTGTTCTTTTCTTCTTCTTCAAAAAAAAAAATTACTCCCTCCCATTTTCTTTATTGTTCCCCCTTTCTTTTTGGCATAAAAAATAAGGGAATCAATGTGAACCACACAATACACATGACTCCACATCAAATTGATTTTGGACCACACAAAGTTGTTCAAAAAAAGAAACAGGGAAACAATAGAGAAAATGAGAGGGAGTAATAATTAGTGTTCCATAATATGGATGGTCTATTAGCTGTTCTTTAACCGTTTGGATACAATTTTAGGAGGGGAGGGGGAGTGAGGGGAGAGGAAGGAAGGGGATGACAAATGGGATGTGGGTGTTTGGATAACAAAAATTATAGGGGAAAATGGAAGGGGAGGAAGGAGGGAGATGAAGAATGGATTGAGGATTGGAGGATGTTGGTGTTATAATGAGAGTCCAAATAATGTTTTCTTTCCAAATTTTGCCACATTTGGAAAGATTATAGTTTGTTCTATAGAAGGGAAAATAAGTCATCTCATTTCTCTCCTCTTCCATTTCCCTTCTCCCATATTTTTTATCCAAACAAAGGAAATTAATTCCCTCATTTTGCCTCCTCTCCTCTTCTCTTCAATTCTTTCAATTCAAACGGACCCTAATAAATGTAATATGATTGGAGTTAACAAATTCCAACCTTTGGGCTTTTAGTTCAAATCATAATATGTTTCACAATAGTGTCATAATCATACACTCCCTCCATACCACACCAATGGTTACATTGAGATTTTCTTACTTGTCGAGACATGTTTTGCAACGTGAATATCTTTAGTTACACATTATTAAAAATTATAAAAATTTGATATTCTTATAGCATTCACGATGATAAATCAAACAAGATCTCACATGACTATATTTCGACTTATAGATTAAGAATAATATCGAAAATTCCCTACGACCATGAATAGTGCCCATCAACTCAATGTAACCATTGGTGTGGTATGGAAGGAGTATAAACCAGCTGGCCCGGCGATGCTCGAGCTTTTACATGTGGGTGATTTTATTTTCTAACACAACTCACGTTTTCTTCTCAAATCGATAATTGATCATGTAATTGATATAAGACCAAAAAAATACTACGGACTAACTCTTAACTAATAAAGAGGACATTAAGCAAGCAAGAAAAAAGATAACACGATATTAAGCGACGATATTAGGCAAATCATGTATTACCTAAGTATAAGTAGGATTATGTGATTTTTTTTTTCTAGGGTAAGAACACCATAAAGACAGATTCGATGTTGACGGAATTTAAATTTAAAAAATGGATACAAGTTCTTACAAGTTCTTCTACCAGTTAATTTAACTCAATGACATCTTCAAAATTATGTTATTATTAAAGTACACTTTATGACTGTTTGGGATATTTTTCGTAATTTAGGTCAAGGTAGGTCAAAGAGGTCTTATACGTTATTCGAGTGATTTGCTATGTTAGATACGTAAATAAAAGAATAAGACAAGGCCTTTGGTGACGCGGAAAACCCAATGTGGGAAACGACCGCGGGAAGGGACGGTACCCTTCCAAGTATTGCACTAGATTTTGCGTAAGGAAGGACGAATACAATGGACGAGAGGCGCGAATTATGCTAGTACAATTGCTAGGGATGCTATGCGTGTGTGAGTGCGTATGGAATTAGGGTTTGCATGTTCCCTCCTCGTCCTCTTATATAGGACCTAAACCCTAGTAGGGTTTAGGTGGCTTTCTCTCCAAGACATCTTTATCCGCCTCCGTCTATGGACCCGAGCCCTACACGGGCTGTCTGCCGCCTCTTGGGCCTCTAGTGCTTGCATCTCGCTCCATCTTCCTTAGCCCATTCGTCCTCCGTCTTCAAGTAAGGCGCTGGGCCGATCCCTCTTTGCTAAGCCTATCAACTTGTCACGCCATTTGGACTACTTCCGTTTGGGCCCTATCTTCGTGGATCGGGTGTACAAATTTATGCCCAAACAGTTTGCCCCATAATTTTGCGCGAGATCTGTCTTCATTGCTCGAGCGGGAAATTATCAGTTTCCAAATCTTTGCGCAGTCTTTTCTTTCCTTCTTCTGTTCGTACATCAACAACTTTCCCGAGTTCTCCTCGGTTTTCCCTCCTATTTAATACCCAACATCCCTCATTCAATTCACTTTTACTCTTTACTTTCTCCAACTTTCTCTCTCTCTCTTTTCGCCTCCTTTTCTTCTCTTTCGTCTTCACCAGTCAAATCAGCGCCGCCACTCGCCGTTTTCTCAGGTAACTAGCTTTCTTCCCCTCTAAATATGGAACGATCTTGTCAGGCTTCGTCATCTTCTCCTCCGGAGTTGATGGCGAATGACGACTTTGTCACCTCGCTCCACTTCATGGAACCCCGTGACTGTAACTGTTCCCTGACCCCCGATGATATTCCGCGAATCAAGGCCATGCTCGGCCTTGGCGATGATGTGGTTGTCGCCATTCCTCGTCCGGGCCAGAAAGCTAGTGCCCGGCGCCGGGGATGGGTCGGTCTGTATTTATACCCCTTCAAATATGGACTTCACTTTCCTCTCCCTCGTTTAGTCCTCGACTTCATCCATACCAATAATTTTGCTATGATCCAAATTACTGCCTCCATATGGCGCCTGCTGCTGTACTCGCTTGCTCTGAGTGAGAGAACTGGTACCAGGATCTCCCTGGGAGATCTGGCTCATGTCGTCAGCATCCGATCCTTGGGGAAGGGACAATATTCCTTCCGAAACCTCGTGGATCCTGTGTATAAGCATTCCACTAAGTCCAGGGACGAAAAGTGGTACCAAGAATTTAGAGGTGCCTCCTTTGTCACGTCATCCTCCCACGCCTCCTGGGAGTCCTGTCACCATTGCTGACGACATCACTCTTCAGTTCCCTGAAGGTTTTGGCAATGTTGATGCTACCCCTTATTGGCCTGAAATGGATCAGCTGCTGTTCCCCGCAGTGGCTGAGAGCTTCAAGGACTTTGATCCCGAGGAGATGGCGTCCAACGACGTGCACAATGCTTTCATGGTAATTGGGCTTCACATTTTTTAGAATTTCCTCTTCCTTGCCTCTGCTTTGTCATATATGCTGACGCCTTCTTGTCCCTTGCAGACTCTTCAGTCTTCCTTGTACAACAGGAGGATGGTTCATGTGGTGCAAGCTGGTAGCCGTGCTGTCAACCGCAAAAATCAGGAGCTTGCTCAGTCTCTGACTGACATGGAGGATCGGTGCGCTGGGCTGAACAGGAGGGTGGCTGACTTGAGGGGGGAGCTGGCTCGTGCAGAGGAGCGTCTGGCTGCAGAGACCCTCAAAGTGGAGGAGGCTCGGGACATCGCCCAGAATTCGTCTGAGCAAGTGAAGGCTTTAGAGATGAAGATGGAAGATCTGGTTGCCTTGGCTAGAGACATGGTGGCTCATGCCGTCTGGAAGGGGAAGATTATGGGCATGGAGCAGGCCTTGACAGTGCCTATCACGCAGCAGCTTCTTGAGGAAGAGGAGAGGCGTCTCAGGGAGCGTTATCCGACGGATCCTGACCTCAGTATGCTGACCCCGGAGGCTGGCGAGGTGAATTCTCCTGTTATGATGGAGCCTCAGGAAGCCGTCTTGCCCCAGTCTGCTGCTGGGATGTCTGGTGCCGAAGGTGGTGTGCTGGACCCTGCTGTTGCTGGAGATGCCGTGGAGCCAGAGCCTGCAAGAGAGGAGCAGCCAGAGCAAACAAGGGAGGGGACGCTGTCAGCTGTCGAAGAGGTCATGGAAACGATCTCCTAATTTTATTTTTTCATAATCAAAGTATTTTGGGTCTGGCCTTGTATGGCGCGGACTTTGTAAGTTTCAAACAATGGTTTTTTTTTTGGGTCCTGCCTGGGTGGCAGGAGAACATAACTTTTGGTGGGCAATCTGTCGTCTGGCAGATTGTGTTTTTAATGAATGTGCCTGAGTAGCAGGCTTTTTAGTCTAAGTTGTGTTGTGTTGTATTGCGCTTGAGCTGTGTTCTTGCAGACCAGAAGGCTGGCTTACAGGTATGAGGGAGTTGCCCTCAGCTCAAGGTTGATGTCGTGTTGGTGTGTAAACCAATTTAGGCGTTGATGTCGGTCACGTTGACTGCAGTAGCCACGTTTTGGACTAACCATGCCAGCTCTGGGAGCTGAGGCAGGCGTCCTGGGGTTTGGCCGTTTTGGTGTATGAACCAAGTCAGGCCAGCCGTATTAGCGTTTGGGCTAACATAGGACAATTAGCTAGCTTGTCGCATCGGCCAGATAGCTGATTCAGACTAGGCGTCGCGATGTGAGGCTACTTAACCTTGTTCATGACGCAAGGTGTGTTCACCGAGGGGGAGCCTACTGGGGAGTACCTCTGGAAGTTTAAGGGTCGTTCCAGGACGAGTGAAGTGCTGGAGGATTCTGGCTGCTCAGGGATCCCTCCACTCTGTCAAGATGGTGCATGCATGATGGGGCCAAATGCCGATTAGAGGCGAGCCGTCGAGGCGTTACAGCGGAGCAGGAGGTGGTATCCAGGTAGCTGCCAGGCTGGTGGCTGGTAGCAGCGCTCCTTTCGTTGGCTCCACCACCTGTAAGCAAAACTTTCAAAGTATCATGGAAGTTAGAGCGCAAAGTGGCATTTTCAAAACCCAAAAGATTTAAGGTTCTTTTAAGACTAAAGCATACGCGAAATACTTGTGCCATTCATGGGGTTATCCTGTCAGGGACCCAGACGGCTGCAGACCGCATAGGCTCCAGAATGTTGCTTAAAAATGAAAAAAAGTTTACAAAATTTGTAGTAGTTACAAAACTTTGGAAAGCTGATGGTATGCCTACCATTTTTTTTTTTTTTTTTTTTTTTGCGGGCTAGAAAATACAAGACTTTGTACAATTACAACCACTTATTATCAAAATTGGTACTTCTTCAGGTGTAGTATGTTCCATGGGTTGTCAAGCACTTCCCCAATTAGGGTCATTAACTTGTACGCACCATGGCCTACAACACTTTCCACCTGGTAGGGGCTTTCCCATTTGTAGGCGAACTTTCCTACCTTCTTGTTTTTGGTGTTTTGGAAGACCTCACGAAGGACCAGGTCTCCTACCTCCAGGAGCCTGACCTTAACGTTCTTGTTATAACTCTTGGCGACTGATTGCTTGTAGGCTGCTAGGCGGATTTTAGCACTTGTTCTGAGTTCATCAATGGTATCCAGGCTCCTAACCATTTCACCGGTGTTCAGTTCCCCTGTCATGCATCCATACCTGTGAGTTGGAACTAACACTTCTGATGGAATCACTGCTTCTGCCCCAAACACCAGGCTGAATGGTGTCTGTCCTGTCGCCACTTTTGGAGTTGTTCTATCCGCCCAAAGCACTATAGGCAACTCGTCTGCCCATTTTCCTCCTAATTCCTCCAACCGCTTTCTCAAGTTTTCCACAATTATTTTGTTGCTGGATTCGGCTTGGCCGTTAGAATGTGGGGTTCTGGGTGCAGATTTTTTCGAGGAAATGTTCCATCTGGCACAGTACCCTTTGGAGTCGTTTGACACAAATTGTGAGCCATTGTCACATATGATTTCTGACGGGATGCCAAACCTGCAAAGAATGTTACGCTTGATAAAGGAGATGACTTGCTTATCTTTCACCTCTGTGAATGCTTCCGCCTCAATCCACTTGGAGAAGTAGTCTGTCATTACTAGCATCCATCTTCTGTTGCCAGGAGCCCTAGGTAATGGTCCAACGATGTCCATTCCCCAGACCATGAACGGCCAAGGAGAAATGACTGGATGGAGGGGCTCTGCTGGCTGGTGTATCATCGAGGTTGCTCTTTGACAGGCATCGCATTTCTTGGCGTATTCTGTCGAGTCTGCTCTTATAGTTGGCCAGAAGTAGCCTTGCCTGAGAGCTCTATTGGATAGATTCCTGCCCCCTGCATGGTTTCCACATTTTCCACTGTGGAGGGCATGTAACACTGTCTGAGCTTCCTGCTTGTCCAGGCACCTGAGGTAGGGCCCTGCTAGTGATTTCCTGAAAAGCGCATTTTCGATTAGTATGAAACGGGAAGCCTTCATCTTGAAGCTGCATGCTTCTTTTTTGTCAGTTGGGAGAGTGCCATCTCGGAGCCAGTTTAGGTAGGGAGTTCGCCAATCCTCCTCTACTTCCTGCTCTGCGTCAGTTGCTGGTGCAGTTGTGTTTGCGAATATAGCGGCCTGACTTCCTGGCTCCTCCTGCTCTTCCAATTCTCCTCTGTCCACCTCATTCTCCTTTTGAATTGAGGGTTCCAGGATATATGTGATAGGTATGCTTGCTAGCTCCGTTGGCTTGAAGGTTGCCCCCAGGGTTGCTACAGAGTCTGCTTCCACATTCTGGTCTCTGGGGATCTGCCGAACTGATCTGCCGAACTTTGCAATCCTTGAATTTCTCCTTGAGTTCTTTAGCTACCTTCAAATATGCTATCATCTTGGAGTCCCTAGCTATGAATTCGCCATTTATATGATTGACTATCAGCAGTGAATCGCTGTATACCTCAAGGTACTGGATTCCCATGTCGAGGGCCAGTTGCAATCCTAGTATTAGGGCTTCGTACTCAGTCTCATTGTTGGTGGCCTTGAAACGGCAACGCACTGCTTGTGCTATCAGGTCCCCTTGTGGGGATCTTAGAACCAAGCCTCCCCCTGATGCTCTCTGGTTGGAGGCGCCATCCACATGAATCTTCCAGATTCCAGCGCCCCTTCTCAGATCTAAACTCAATATCTCGCTGTCTGCCAGATTTTGGGTCGCTGGGCTGAAGTCTGAAATGAAGTTTGCTAGTGCCTGTGATTTGATGGCCGTCCTAGCATCGTAGACGATATCAAATCCACTAAGGTGTACAGACCATTTGGACATTCTTCCTGACAGTTCAGGCTTTCTCATGATAGATTTCAGGGGATAGCTTGTTACTACATGTATTGTATGCGACTCAAAATAAGGGCGAAACTTATGGGATGCTACTACTAGTGCCAGTACAAGTTTTTCGAGAGGTGTGTACCTGGTCTCTGCAGGTAGAAGAGACTTGCTTACGTAGTAGACTGGCCGTTGCTCCTTATCTTGCTCTCGCACCAAGACTGCACTCACTGCTACTTCTGTTACGGCTAGGTATAGGAACAAAGGCCCCTCAGGCTCTGGCTTTGACAGTAGTGGAGGTGTGCCGAGGTAGTGTTTCAGCTCCTTGAATGCTTGCTCATGCTCCTGGGTCCACTCGAACTTTTGGATTTTCCTCAGAATATCATAGAACAGCCTGCATTTATCTGACGACCTCGAGATGAACCTGCTGAGCGCTGCCACTTTTCCTACCAACCGTTGAACATCCTTTGGCTTTTCTGGCGACTCAAGCTGTAATATTGCCTTGATTTGCTCAGTGCTGGCTTCTATCCCTCTTTGAGTTACGCTGTATCCTAAGAATTTCCCGGAGGATACTCCAAAGGTGCACTTGGACGGATTGAGTTTCATTTTGTATTCCCTGAGCGTGCTGAAGGTTTCCTCCAAGTGTTGCATATGATCTTTCGAGTGCTTTAACTTCACTACCATGTCATCGATATATACCTCCATTGTCCTTCTAATTTGCTCTTTGAACATCCTGTTGACTAATCTTTGATATGTGGATCCTGCGTTCTTCAGGCCGAAGGGCATTACATTGTAACAATATACGCCTCTTTCCGACATGAATGCTGTCTTTTCCTGGTCTGCTGGATCCATCTTAATCTGGTTGTACCCACTCCAGGCGTCCAAGAACGTTAGTAGCTGGTGTCCGGCTGTGGCGTCTACCATAGCATCTATGTGTGGCAGAGGAAAGGGATCCTTGGGACATGCCTTGTTGAGGTCAGTGAAGTCCACACATACCCTCCTATTTTCCGTTCTTCTTAGGCACCACCACAACATTGGACAATCATTCTGGGTATTTCACTTCTCGAATCTTGCCGGCTGCTAGCAGGTTATCTACTTCTTGGTTGATCACTGTGTTTCTTTCTGCTGCGAACTTCCTCCTTCTCTGCTGGATAGGTTTGCACCCTGGACTCACGCTTAGTTTATGGGTGATGATGGATGGGTCTATCCCTACCATATCGTCATGGGACCAAGCGAAGCAATCCATGTTATCTCGCAGAAATTTGACCAGTCGTTCTCTAATGTCGCCCATACATTCGGCTCCCACTAGCACTGTTCTTTCTGGGTGTAGCTTGTCCAGGTTGATTTGATCTAGCTCCTCGGTTGGAGGCTCAACGTATTCGTCCTGGACAGGCTTTTTCTGTAATTGCTATGCTGGCGGGGTTGCCGTGCACTTGAGTGCCTTCTGATATCAGTTTCTGGCTTCCTCCTAATCTCCTCGTATTTCTTCTACTCCCCAAGGTGCAGGGAACTTTACACACTGATGGTAAGTTGAGGGGACCGCTTTTATCAGATGCAACTGATGTACCATCTTTATATATACTTTTATAGCTTCTCCTTGCAACATTCTATTACCATTTTCGTGCTATCTATGATTATTTAGATGCCTTTATGTCGAATTGTCAATACTACCGCTATTTTGTGCTTTAATGAAGATTGGATGCATTATGACGAGACATGAGTCGAGATGAGCACTGCGGTCAAGGCATGGATGAACACACGATGCATGGCACGAGGAACGAGGAATTGGAAGCGATAATGGAAGGAAAGAATGGAAAGAAGGCAAGAAGATTCAAGCAAGAACAACCCTGGAAGTTGGTTCCTCGATCGAGTGTACCAAGGCTCGATCGAGTTCTGGCTCGATCGAGTGCATTAGGGCTCGATCGAGTATCC
>JAGPOY010003285.1:2814-16208 GCA_018983105.1 Silene uniflora
GAAGATCGGGATACGTTTCTCATGGTTTTTTAGGTACTAGCTTGGCTTATACCCCCACAATTCCATAAATTGTTTTGCCCTTCTTACCAACTTAGCCTCACATATCCAAATTTTGCAAAGTTCGGCATGTAATTGAAACTGACGACGGTATGCGTGTGTACGGTGTTCGAATCTTTACTCATGCTAGTCAAGCATGCATGATTTGATGGTCGTAGTCTAGGTGAGAGACTATAATTCTTCTTCTCTTCTTTACATATAATCTTACCATTTGCATTGCTGAGAGAAGAGTGATACGGGAGAGTCCGAAATAAAAGAGTCTTGCAAGGTCGAACGTCCAATGTTGTTTCATGATATGTATAAATTAGCAGTGCATTAAACGGTTTGGCCATGACTAGTAGTAGCTCTGAGTTTATTCCTTTCCTTTAAGTCCTTAGTTGCATAGTTTGCTTGAGGGCAAGCAAAGGTTTGGTTTGGGGAAGTTTGATATGTGCATTTCATATAGACTTTTACAGTCCCTTTTGGCACGTATTTCTGTAATTATAAGTTGTTTTATATCGCTTTATGCCCCGAATAGACTACTTTGCGTTTGTATTGCTATCTTGCAGGTATAAGCGGGAATGTAGCCAAAACCAAGCTTTTCTGGCCTGAAAGATGCATTTTAAGAGATGGACGCACAAAAGAGGATACTCAAGCATTGGAACCTGTCGTCGACCAAACGAAGACCCAAGTCGACGAGGACCAAGTAGACTGGACGAGCAGAAAAGCCTCGATCGAGCTGTCCTGTAGTATAATAAAAGACGTACCTGCTTTACTATAAAAGTATGTCAGGTCTTCAGATTTAAACATACTCTTGATCATCGGTTTTTACCGAACTTTTACTGTTCTATTAATATTATTTCTTCTTTTCATTCTCTTTCTTTTACGGTTTGCGTTCGAAGCTGGAATCCTACGTTCTTTACGCGGGATCGCACGAGATCGTACTTCTTTTTCCCTTAGTTTATTCTTCTCGTATTATTTTGTTTAGCATGTTTTATTTAATTGTTATTGTTATTACTTTTAGTATGTGTAGCTAAATTTCTAGTATGCGAGGATGAGGGAAACCGTGTTGATGCATGCTAGGATATAACATGTTAGGGCAGTTTTAGGTAGGAATTACAGTAAAATAATTTAATTGTTGTTTCGGTTGAATGAGTGCACGCAGGAGACCTTACGCGTAGTTAACCCCCGACCTAGATCGAAAGATTGGAAGGGTAAGACTTGTTTAGCTATAATAAGTAAAATCTTATGAGGATGAAAGTTAAGTAAGATTGACCTTAGGACGACTTAAGATCGAAAGATATTGTCGGGTTTAAGGACCGAAAGGTGACAACCCAGTCCTTCCTACCAACGAACTGACCGAACTAGTAACCCTAATTTGTTGATACACGGTGGACCGAATTCCTTCGCATGCTCCCTTCTCCTCTGAATTAATTTAGTTTTATTTCTCTTTTAATCTTTAGTTTAGATAAACAATTCAAAACCCCCAATTTTTGTGACCGACAGAAAATCACATAAATAGAAATAGCCTGCCTCTCTGTGGGATCGACCCTATTTACCACTAGCTTCTGTTAGTAGTTTTTAGGTTTTATTTTTGGTGTATAAACGACACGCATCAGATACTGTGCCATATATGGGATAACCAGTCGAAAGTGCCTATAGCAAAGAAGATACCTATAGTGGAAGAATTTGCTGATGTCTTTCCTGACGAGATACCGGGGCTACCACCGAGGAGAGACATTGATTTCAACGTTCAGTTGAAACCGGGAACATGACCTATATCTATGGCTCCTCACCGGATGGCGCCAAAAGAACTTGAATAATTGAAGAAGCCGCTTGATGATCTCTTGGAGAAGGGGTATATTCGACCAAGTGTATCGCCTTGGGGTACACCAGTGCTATTCGTCAAGAAGAAAGATGGTACTATGATGTTGTGCATAGACTACCGGGAGCTCAATAATGTGACGGTGAAGAATAAGGCATTCAGATCGAGGTATGGTCACTACAAATATCTGGTGATCCCTTTTGGACTGACAAACGCACCAACAATGTTTATGGACTTAATGAATCGCGTCTTCAGTTCTCTCTTGGACCAGTTTGTGGTGGTTTTCATCGATGATATCTTGGTCTATTCTAAGACTAAAGAAGAGCATGTTGAGCATTTACGATTGGTATTGCAAACCTTGCGCGATAACCAGCTCTATGCTAAGATTTCTAAGTGTGAGTTTTGGTTGGAGAAAGTGTATTTTCTTGGTCACATTATTTCGAAGGATGGTGTTTTTGTGGATCCTGCAAAGATTGAGGCGGTGTGAAAATGGGTGGCCCCAAAGAATGTGGCTGAGGTTCGAAGTTTCTTGGGTTTGGAAGGCTACAAACGAAGATTTGTCAAGGATTTCTCGACTATTGCTAGACCTATGACGGCGTTAATGAGGAAGGAGAACTGTTTTAGATGGGATGAGAGTTGTGAGACGGCGTTCCTAACTCTAAAGGAATGTTTGACTACAGCTCATGTCTTAGCTTTACTAGATGGAAGTGAGAATTTCGAGGTGTATACTGATGCTTTGAGGAATGGTTTGGGATGCGTGCTAATGCAGAATGGGAAAGTCATTGCTTATGCATCGTGACAACTAAATTCTAACAAGGACAATTATCCTACTCACGGCCTAGAGTTGGGTGCAGTTGTGTTTGCGCTGAATATTTGGCGACAATACTTGTACGGGGCAACCTTTAAGGTGTTTTCATATCTTAAGAGATTGAAATACATCTATCCCCAAAAGGAATTGAATATACGATAGAGGCGGCGGATGGAGTTGATTTGGGATTACGATATGAAGATTCTCTATCATGAGGGGAAAGCTAATGTAGTAGTTGACACATTGACCAGGATGAGTGTGCATTCCTTATGCACTCATTTGTCACTAATGCAGCTAAAGGAAGAGGTAAATAAGATGGGCATCAACATGATTTGCAAAGGTGACGATATTGGCAGCTTAACGATTGAACCTAAGTTTTATCACGACTTGAGACAGAAGCAACTAATTGATCCCAAGATTTTGAGCTGGAAGGAAAGGATCGGTGAGAGCAATATGACAAGGTTTTCACTTCATAATGACGGGAGTGTTCGATTCGACGGTAAGTGGCCTGTTCCAGATGACCAAGAGATGAGAAAGATGATCTTGACCGAGGCTCACTGCACTCCATATTCTATTCATCCGGGTGGTGATAAGATTTATAAGGACTTAAAGAAGACATTTTTTGTGGCCAGGGATGAAGAAGGATGTAGCTGAGTTTGTTGCTAGCTGTTTGACTTGCCAAAGGGTCAAAGGTGAACGTCAGCCACAAGGTAAGATTCAATCACTTGAAGTGCCTGAGTGGAAGTGGGAATCCATTTCTATGGATTTTATTGTTGGTTTGCCGAGAACGGTTCAAGGTAATAACATGATTTAGGTGATTGTGCACCGACTGACCAAGTCAGCTCACTTCATTCCGATGAAAGATACTTGGAGCAAGTTACAATTGACGAATGGTTATCTTAAGAACGTGGTGAGATTGCATGGGGTACCGAAAGACATTGTGTCAGATCGGGATGCGAGGTTCATTTTTCGATTCTGGCAAGAGTTACAAGAATTAATAGGGACTACATTGAAGAAGAGTACCGCATTTCATCGTTCGACGGACGGGCAAACTGAGCGAACCATTAAGACTCTCGAAGATATGTTGAGAGCTTGTGTAATGGAATTTGTTGGCAGCTGGGAAGAGAGGTTGGATTTGATTGAGTTCCCGTACAACAATAGCTATCACACTAGTATTGGTATGGCTCCTTTGGAAGCACTATATGGTAGGACGTGTCAAAGTCCAATCTATTGGGACGATAGGCACTTATTAACTATTCTCACCTATAAAGCTTTGATGGGATCTCTTATGGCACACGAGTTGATTCTCGATGAGGATGTCGATGAGAAATCCAAAGCTAATGGATTGGCCTTAAATGCCTTCTCAAGTGATATTGAAAGTGATCTTGAGGAGGAAGTTGACTTGCTATCTAAAAGAATTGCTAAAATATATAATTAAAAAACAAAATCAAAGAAAGTTCGAAAGTTATAAACCAAAAAAATCCGTTTCCTCATCCTCTTCACCACATTCTATGTCTAGAATGAGTTGTTTTAATTGTGGTGAACAAGAACATCAGATCCGTAATTGTCCAAAATGGGAAGTAGAGAAATCGAAAGATAAGCGTGAAAAGTCTAAGCAGGAGTACAAACGTGCAATGATGGCTGCTGTATGGGGTGAGTCCGATTCAGAGGGCAAGGAACATCCTAATCATGAGAAAGATAAAAAGTTTGGCTTACGGTCTACCTACAAGTCAAGATCTCAACGGAAAAGGGATGATGATTCTCTTAGGTGTCTCATGGCTCACTTAGAAGCTTCTGATAGCGAATCTGAAGACGTGGTAAGTCTCTCTAATCTCAAAATTAGGATTAGGTCTTTATCCAAAGAAAAAAATGGGAGGTTACTTGATGAGACTTTGGACACTAGTTATGAACAAAACAAGCGTCTTGATGCTATGCAATATGAAATTGAAAGTATAGCGGAGGAGAACATTGAGTTAAAATGTAGTCTGAAGAACATTAAAAAACATACAGTCGATCAGTCTGTTCAATCTGAACTCAGTGTTGAAAATGAGTCTATTGTTAGCAAAATCCATGTTTTAACCAATGAATTAGATGAGATTAAAAGGATACATGTTACTAGTTCAACTTCTTATTCTAAAATTTGTTCTATGTTTAATAAACTTAATGTTGATTACAACTCTCTTCTTGATTAGAATAAGAAGTTACTAGCAAAAGTAGAAACTCTGGAAATTGATTTAAGTAGTGCGAGAAATGTTGTTGCTAAATGGGAAGGTAGTAGTACAGTCCTTGATTTTCTGGTTAATCAATCTAAGAACACTAATAAACCTTGATTAGGCTACGACTCACGTTTTGATTTCAGACAAAGCGATTCTGAATATCGTACTGTCTGGATTCATGAACAGAAAGTAAACACTCCTCCCGATTGTTTAAAACAGACTGACACCAGTACAAGAGAGATTAAAAGACCTAAACCCAATGAGAGAGATTTTCCCAAGCGTAAGTATGTGGGTCTACGTGAATATATTCTTTGCAAATTTTGTGGAACCACAGGTCACGTATTTAACGCTTGTGAAAAACGTCTAGGTCATTTGGATCATAACATAAGAGTTGTTAAGAAAATGTGGGTTCGAAAGGACTTATTAGCACAAGTGAGTAACCAAAAGGGACCCAAATTAATTTGGGTACCCAAGTCCAAAGTATGATTTGTTTTGCAGGCTAAAGTGAGAAGGAGCAACATGCTTTGATCAAAATAACTTTCGTTGCTCAAAGTGCATATATGATGAAGTTTCTTTCTTTTACCTCTCACATAGAGCCTACAAAGTGGAAGTGTGAAACATGAATTGGTAAGGTGTTTCAAGTTATTTATTCACAGTTCAAGCAAGGATGGTAAGAACTTCTCAATCTTAATCTTGTGTTACACAAATATCATGGGAAGTATAAAAGGGTAATTGGTATGTATATTTTTAAACTCTTGGCACACTACCTATTATGTTTTATTCTTCAACTTAGTTATAAATGTATATATCTAACTTCATTAACCATATGCGCAGAAGAAGAAGAAGAAGAAGAAGAATAAGAAGAGAGCCTACGATGATTTCATGAGTAAAACCATAATCCTGCCAGACAGTCTACGTGATTGTTGGGATGGTATCGTTCATAAGACAGGGGGAATAAAACAGATTTGTGGACTGTTTCAAAGAAAAGGCTCAATTATGGGCATAAGCCATGAAAACTTGTTATATTCATTATCGTGCTTCTATTAGAATTATAATTAAGAAAACGCCTTATGAGCTTCTTTATGGGCGAAAGCCAAACATATCACATTTCCACTGCTTTGGATCAAAATGCTATGTTTATAACAATGACAAAATAATTTGGGAAAATTTGATCCAAGAAGCGATGAGGCGATTTTCATTGGATATTCTAAAGAATGCAAAGCTTACAAAGTCTATGATAAAAGAACAATATGCTTTGACGAGAGTGTACATATTATTTTTATGAAACTAATGTTCTTAATGTCGAATTACAGAATGATGATGATTTCGAGATTGGATTATAGGTGATGACCCTCCTATTTTAGGAGTCCACAAACTCAGGGGGAACTGAACAGAATAACGGACTGTTCAATCAGGAAAACTATCCAAGTTCAGTTGAGCTCGAACAGACAAGGGAAGAGTTAAATGATGACACAAATCAGGCTTCCAGTAGCTTAGATGCTTCAAGAAAGACAGATGTGAATGCTGAATAGAATGAACAGAACACAATACTGTTCAATTTACACCAGACGAGAAACTTTTGTTCCACGACGTTTGAAGCATCAAAGCTCGCATCCTTTGGATAGAATCTTGACAAATTTTCATGAGGGAGTAGAGCTCAACCATGTCCACAGCAGAAAGTGAATACATTACCGCTGCGTGTCGTTGCTCTCAAATCCTATGGGTAAGAACAACAGTTACGGGATTACGGTATGATTATTAAGTGTGTACTTATTCAAATGATAACACGAGTGCTTTTATTTTTTCAAATATCCCGTTCATCACTTTCTTTATGATCATATAGAAAAAGGGAACATATGCTTAAAACTTTGTAAATTTGAAGATTAGTTGTCCGATATTTTTACTAAACCATTGCTAACGAACAATTTGAGAAATTCCGATTAGAATTAGGTCAATTGAAGAGTGGCTCATAATCAATTTTGTCCTAAAATTAATTGCTCGATGATTAACTAGAATGGAGTAGTTGTGACATTGAGTTGGTAAATTCTCCTTTTCGTTATTGAGCTTGGTTGTAGTCTACTTACTCTAGTCGTTTCTTTCAAATAGACTAGTAATAAGTTGACATGTCTTTTGAGTTGTTACTATGATTACATATTCATGTGCAAATTTGGCAAAATATAACCGCATCCCTTGTTAACCTCACCCATATATCCTAATCTACCATTTTACCACAACCGACCTAATAAGACCCTCACCACAAAACTCAAACTCTCCCTCAAACCCCTCCTCTTTGTTTGTCTTCTTCCATGGCGAAAAGAGAAACCAAACCCACCCAAAACCAAAACCACCACCAAATCCAACACCGCCATTCCTACCAATCCCACTATGACACCAAAAATAACCGAACCCATCATTTTAACCCAATAATCCATCAGTTCAACCCAAACCAATCACCTCGCCAACCACCATCTCTAACCCCATGCAACCATCCTTGAGCAACCGGCTACGGAGATCGAGGATCCTCTAAATCGTGACACAAAACCCGAAGTCTCTACCGTTTCTTCGCCTAAATCGACTTGAAAAAGAATTCCTCATAATCTATAAGGAATTGTGATTAAGGAACCAGTGGTTGAAGAAGGAAATTTATGATGTTATTTTGATGACAAGATGGATTTGAGAGATGAATGGAATGACACTTTGATGAAAGTAAGCAAAAACTTCATACGTTGTTCAAAGGAAAGTTTAAGTCCTTTCAAGGGAAACAAGTTGTATTTCAAGAACCCGTCTCACTCACTAAAGAGGAGGTTAATTTAGAAGATGATGAAAAAGAATATCTCATTCTTACGGGACGGTCTTATCCTCGTGATTGGTTTATGATGTTGCCGTGCCTATTTCTCGATTGGATGATCTCTTGGAAGACGTGGTAGGTATTCTCGAGATGGTTGAGAAAGGAATGGTGTCTATCAACAACAAAATTGCCCAACTCACATCCATTCATGCTATCCTTGCCTTACCGTTTTACCCTAGCCCCACCTTTACCTTGCCTTACCGTTTTATTTTGCCTACATAATTTTATTGAATATGTTTTCTACTGGTACTCTCATAGATTGTCTTGTACTTATTATGATGATGTTATCTGACTGTGTCCGGTAGCTACTTCTTTGTCTCTTTGACAGTGGATGGATGCATTGACTCTTTCTGAACTTCTTTCTCCTTTTGATGATGTTGATAAGTGATTATTTTATAGATATTTACCCCTATGTTTAGCTCTTATTTACATGTTTTTATGCACTTATCTAAGTGATTTTGGGCTAACATTTGTATTTCTAGCTTGTTTTGCAATATTAACATGTTTTGTAGGAAAAGAGTACATTTGTGCTAAATCCTACAACAAATTGAGCAACTAGAAAGCAAGGCTAAGTTATGAGGGAGGAATGGATTAACATGGCACATTTTTATGGGTTGCATGGCTCATTAGTGGATCAAGTGACAACAAATGCAAAATGAAGTCAACTAAAGTCAAAGCCCGATATGGAAAGTCCAAAAGAGAAGTAAGAAGAGCATGGAGGCTATCATCACATTTTAGGTCAATGTGCATTAACCGGGTCTTAAATCTCCCTAGTAATGACGTACATTGGATTCCATAGGCATTTACTAGGGAGTTAATCACATTCAACCCGGATTGCTACGATCCCGATCGGGACGAGGTGATCCCGATCGGGATTGGCATGACCTAGCCGCTTTGTGATCTTCTCATTTGTTTACGTTTCACTCCCTATTTTACTATAAATAGGGAGTCTTGTACGACTCATGAGACATCTCTTATTATCTCTTTTACATCCTTGTTACACTTTCACACACTTAGAAATTCTCATTTTCTTATTATCTCATTTAGAAGTTGTAATCTTTCATTAGTTATACAATTATATTCAAGCTTTCAATACAATTTCATTTGGTTAATTCTTGTTCTTCTACAAGTTTTGTTTCTACATTTTGGTAATCAATTCTTCTAGTTCTTTTCTTTACCTTTGCATTTCTTATTCTAGTTTGTCTAGTTTATCATTTTGTTATTTATTTACAAGTTATTCCATTACTAGTAATCTTATTACATCATTAGTACTTTACTTTATAATTCCTTTTACAAAATGTTTAATTCATCTTACATTGTTTGTTCCATTTTCATAATGAGTGAGTAGTCTACTTTGTCCATGGGGTAAGGGAACCATGCACTAAAATATGGGTTAAAATGCTAACTATGAGATAAATATAATTCTAATGCTTTTGCTTCTATCACATGCTCATGCTTCTTTCATTAACCTTTGTTTAGTGGCCATAATCATTGGTTAAGTATGTTAATTCATTCTATAAATCGAGAGATACGGAATTCGAGTTAGACTTTGCATGTGATAGTAGAGTGACCTAGTAGTTGAGAGGCTCTAGGACCCAATCTATGGACGATATTATTATCGGGAATGCTAATGTTGAGAAACGGGTTTTCCTAGCTAGCTCCAAATTAATTGTCGTTCTTATTATTTAGTCTTAATTTTGGCATGATAATTTATATGTAAAATGCATGTGTTACCCAATCCTCTTGGACTCTTTTAATTATATTATTTACATTACATCTTTTATACTTGTTCAACCAAACTCAAAACCAAATCGTTAATCGACCTTGATAGAAATTCACCATAGCAATTCATAATATGATCACCATTTTCCTTGTGGATTCGACCCCTTATTACTACATTAATTTGTTGTGCCTAGGGTATTTTTGTTAGGTGTGCGATAGCCTATCAAATTTTGGCGCCGTTGCCGGGGAAAAACGGTTTTATTATTTTGTGATTTGTGTTTTTCTATCTTGTTTTTCTTTGTCTTAGGGAACACTTGTTCCTTGAGACCGTTACTTACGATTTTCTTTAAGTTTTTGGTCTCATGCCCAGGTCCTCTCGCATTGGAGAATTGCTTTCGCCGGACTCCGAGCCCGAGAAGACATTGCGGAGAAGACAAAGATTTCTTAAGGAGATTAAGGAAGCCGCTTTACCACAACAAGTAGAAAGTGCAAGAAAGTCTTACTTAGACGATCTTGAAACTTTTAATCTTGAAGAAGAAGAGGAGGTCTCTAGTTCATCATCAACACCAACTTCACCAACACCACCACCACCAAAGAAAATGGTCAAGCTTTCCGATCATTCCGAGCCCACCGCGGCTATGCTTCCAAAGGGTATACTGCTACCCACATCGAGGTTGCTAACTTCGAGATCAAGCCGGCTTTCATTAGCCTTATGGAGCGCAAGAAATTTGGAGGTACTCCCTTAGAGGATCCCGACTTACATGTAACTAACTTTTGTGACTATTGTTCTATGATTAGGCAAACCGGAGTCACACAAGAGCAAATTAGGGAGATTCTCTTCCCTTTTTCGCTTAGGGACATGGCAAAGTTGTGGATCAATAGTCTCGATCGAGCGGCTATGGGGATCACCAATTGGCAAACATTAGCTCTAGCATTCTTCAAGAAGTGCTTCCCTCCGGAGAAGACTCAACAATTGAGGAGCCAAATCACTAGTTTCCGTCAGACGGGGCTAAAGAGCTTGCATGAGGCTTGGGAGAGGTACAAAGAGCTTCAAAGACAATGCCCACATCATGGGTTGGACCCTTGGTTCTTAGAAATCACCTTCTATAATGGTTGCAATGGTGAGACTCGTCGCATCCTTGACTCCGCCAACAATGGAAGGTTTGATCAAATCGACATCGATGTGGCGCATGCAACTATCGAGGCCATGGCTATTCATGATGCCCAATACGTCAACTCTAGGAGTGTCCTACTCAAAGGTATGGAAGATTCTTCTTCTAACGCTCTTTTGTTGGCTATGGTTGCAATCTTGGAGCAAAAGTTGGAGGCAAAGGAGGCAAATTTTCAACAAGCCAATGCTATGGCTACAAGCCAAGTGATGGTTTGTGACGCATGTGGAGGAGCGGGACATGAAGCCGCTACTTGTGGAGCAACATTTGATGAGGTATGTGCATTCCAAACGTTTAGGCAAGGAGCCTATCCACCGGGTACATTTTCCAACACATACAATGCCAACACAAAGTTCCACCCCAACTTCTCCTACAAAAGTACCAATGTGTTAAACCCTCCAACCACCAATTATGTGCCCCCACAACAAAATGTGTATGTACCCCCTCACAAAGCCACAACTCAACCCGGTTTTAAACAACAAAGAGTCCCACATGTCCCTCAACAAAACCCACAACCACCTCAAGGGGAGCAAGGGATTAGTAAACTTGAGAGCATGGTTAATCTTATGGCCAAAACTCAACTTGTTTTGATGGCACGTCTTGAAAAGGGTGAGCAATCTCACAATGCCGCCGTAAAGTTGCTAGAGAATCAAGTAGCCCAATTAGCCTCTTCCAATGCCCAAAGAAATTCGGGTCAATTACCCCCTCAAGGTAACCCACCATTTGAGACCGTCAATGCAATTTTTCTAAGAAGTGGTGTGGAGTATGAAGGGGCTTCTAAGCCCCAAAATGAGGAAGTGGTTGAGAAGGAAGAGGTTGAGAAGGAAGCGGTTGAGAAGGAGATCCCGAGGGTGGATAAGGTCCTAAAGGAAGTGGTTGTTGATCTCTTTGTTGACAATACTAAGGAAGCTGTGGAGGATGTTCCTCCAAATAAGAAAGTTCAAGTTCCCTTTCCGCAAAGGTTGGCTAGTGCTCAAAAGGAAGCCCAATTTGGTAAGTTTATGGAGGTTGTCAAGAACCTCGAGGTAACAATTCCTTTCACCGAACTCATTACTCAAATTCCATCATATACTAAGTTCATGAAGGACATTTTAACTAGGAAGAGATTTTTGAGTGATAGAGAAATGGTAGCAGTCACTTCTTTACATGATGCTTTGAGTCTAAATGAATCTCCTCCCAAGTTAGAAGATCCGGGTAGTATTACTATCCCTTGCACTATAGGTACCTCCTATTCTATTGACCATGCTTTATGTGACTTAGGTGCTAGTGTGAGTGTTATGCCTTTTTCAATTTTTGATAGGCTTAACATGGGAGTCTTGAAGGATACTAGTGTGTTGCTACAAATGGCGGGCCATTCTATGAAAATCCCCTTGGGAATTTTGGAGAATGTGCCTGTACAAATTGGTAAATTTTTCATCCCGGTTGATTTTGTTGTGCTTGACATGTGTTGGACCTTTAGTCCTAACTATTTGTTTTGATAATAACAGTAATGATTTGTAGTGAACTTAATGTTATAAACATATGGGTGTAATTGTGTGCTCAAGTCTTAATATAGAAAGGAACAATTACAAGACGTAAAGCTTGAAGTTTGGACCAAGAAGGTATAACTTCAAACAAGAGATAAAGCTTGAAGTGTGGACCAAGAAGGTACAACTTCAAGAATGATCGTTGTTTTCAAGCAAGATCAAGATGAAGAAAACCAACCACGAGACTCAAGATGAGAGACTTGTGAAGAGACGATTCGTGTACGGAAGATCTTCCGAAGACTCGAAGATTAGATAGTATAGGTCGTCATTCGGTAACGGTTTTACTTTGAGTGATAAAACGGGTAGTGAAGTTATGACCTCATGAACCATAACTTTACTATTTCGCTCGACTAAAATGATGCGTTTATTTTTGATAAATATACTTTAAAGAGATTTATAATGATGAAGGAGTATTTATATAATGGAATTATTTGATTATAATTTAAATTGAATGAACTATTGGTTTATAACACGATATGTAAATCGTCATGCAACCTAGGGCTTCAATTGAAATTCTATCTCGTTTTGTTGTGGACTAGAGTGGCCGAATGGGCTAGGGTTAGCCGTAACCCATGCTTAGCCACGACACACAACACGAGATGATGGGGTAGGGTTTCGGCCAACCTACATGTTGATCAAGTTAGGGTTTCGGCCAAACACAATAGAAAGATCTAGAAGCCTTGACTTGTGTAACAAGTCTAGGGTTTCGGTCCAAGCTAGAAAGATCTAGAATGTTCCGTCGTCTTCATTCTAGTAACCCTAATTCACTAGCCTATAAATACTCTTCATTATTCAACATTAAATCAACTTTTGAACTTTTGAGAAAATAAACTTTTGCAAAAATAATTATCAAGCAATAAATCTTTGAGCTTTCATTTTCATATCTACAAATTGCTTATTCAAAAGTCGCGCATCAATTTTGTCAATCACTCGAAGGAAAAGCGTTATTGGATACTAAGTACACAAGGTTAGTATACTCACTCATTAACGTGAGATTAGTATTGAGCGTTGTACTTTTCTTATTAACGTAAGAAGCCAAATTAGAGTATTTAGCGATACTCAATCTGAGTTATAATCATAGTGTTGATTATACGAGTGGATTGATAGTTTTTGTAATCCGGAGAAAGGTACTAAAAATTATTAATCGAGAATAGTGGACGTAGGTTTCGACTTGTGAAACTGAACCACTTCAAAATCTTGTGTCTTTCTCTCTTTTATTGTTTTCGTTATTTTTACATTGCTTT
>JAGPOY010003287.1:0-13391 GCA_018983105.1 Silene uniflora
TATGATTTTCCCTCAACGTCTTGATCCTCCAACGTCTTTTTGAATGCCGTTGGGTTGTTCCAAGTTAATAGGGCACGCCCCCTATTAATCCGCTTGACTCATTCCACCTCAATCTTGCGCTCTTTGCACACGTTTTCTAATGTTTATGAGGGTTTTGACTGGGTCTTCCTTAAATGCGGGACCCTGACTCCCTTCCTTAGATGTGCTGTCCAGGGCAGATGAGCTGGAGGGGATTCTTTCAGTTTCCGCTTAGCTTTTCTTCTATACTGGCTGGAATTTGCCTTTGTCTTATGACTTCTGATATGTATTTGTCCGGACTGGAGTCAAGCTGTTCTCCTCATGCTGTCGGACTAGTTCTTATTCTGACCAGACCAAAGTGGGCTCAACACCTATGATCAAACAAAGAAATCAATTGAAATGTGCTGTATGGTTTTATTTATTTGTTTACTAATGTTTGAACGGATGGATATGAGGCACAATTCCAATTGTCTATTATCCTTTACTCCTGGTACTTTATTTTACTTTGTTAAGTTCAACAACGTATCTGGACCACACCCAAACGGATGAGAAAAAGTCCACAATATAAGCCCAAATAAGAGGGTTGAATTCTAAAACCAATTGGCAATAGAGAAAGTAACCCCTTACCTTATATAGTACGTGGAATACTCTTCTCTAATTCTTCAATGTGAAATGTATTACATAGAACTCATTTGGGTTAGAGCTTATTCTCAACACACTTGTATGAGAGTCTCAGGTTTTGTATTTAAAACTCTAAAGTCATTAGACTCCAACATTATCAAATAAATGATTTTATTATCCTAGCTTCCCCTTTGTTCCATAAGCACTATAATATTATGGGAATTCTATATTTCCTTTATTATTAGACTGCTGCCAGTTTAGTATGTTTTATCGTCCTAGACAAGCAATATTACTTAGCACGAATTTTCAAATTACAAAAACATTAAAGAGGCAAAGTTGGGGGTGACCAAGTCACTATCTCTATTCAACCAAATACTTGGACTTACGACATCCCTTACCCCAATTGACAATTGTTTATATAATAACTTGCTCGATCAAAATCTGTGAATTACTAGTCAATGAAGAATAATTCCACAAAATATTTCCTCTCATCTTTTCCACCAATTAAAAACAAGAAATGAGAATAATTACCCTTATTTTAATACAATAATGGTTGTCACAAATAAGTTTAAAAGGAAATGTAAACCTCTTTCTACATGTTGTGATGTGGAATGTATGTAGGCTTTTCATTCTCACATCTACAAACAGAAAACATCCCTTCTCTTCGAGTTTCAACACTGCTGCTTTTCCAAGGTCTCATCCTCGGTCGAGAATTTTGGTCTAGTGATTCAAGTGTTCCATATTATAATATAATATGACGGTCGATAGCAATAAAACGTCGTGGGTTGCATGGTGGTCATGTTGGGGAAGCATGGATGACGACGACCGGGAAATTCCAAAACAAAGTAACAAAGTTGACGATGCATACCATCGTATGAGCCCAATTAGTTCCCGAATGCCCGGTTACGTGGATTTGAGTAACCCAAATTCTCGCAGTTTATTCGACGATATAACCATTTCCTTATCCGGAACAAGTCTCTACGTGTTTACTTTAAATGAGCTAAGGTTGATCACTCAAAACTTCTCCTCCAACAATTACCTAGGTGCAGGCGGGTTCGGTCCGGTTATTAAAGGGCTCATCGACGGCAGGATTCGGCCTGGTTTGAAGGCCCAGCCGGTGGCGGTGAAGGTCCTTGACCTTGATGGTGGACAAGGCCATCGGGAATGGCAAGTAAGTTTATGAATTAGTCTTTCCATATTATTAATGGGGTCCCCCACTCACCCCATGTGAGAGGGTGGCGCCCAAATTGTGTGCTACCGGGTGGCGCCCTTTCATTTTCCTTATTTTAATTCAAAAACTAATGCACACTTGCTTGGTTAACTATTACTTCGTAGTCTATTATTACCACGTCAAATGTTGTAAAAGTTAAAATAATGACGAACAGTCGTAATTAAAATTGCTCCATTCTAACCATTTATTAATCTATTATTATTAAAATATTTCTCATAAATAATTAAAAGGTAAACAAATGACGAGATAAAGGAGAATAATATAATAAATGTATGACAATTTTTTTGACGACGAAACTCGCAGCCGCTACTTTCGGTGCCTGCTAGCTAAACCCTCGGGTATATATGTAATAGCCTATACAAATCACGTACACGAGGTAAGCCACCCGAGAGTGTCAGACTCGAAGCCTATTAGGCATGGAGTCATGGACTCAGGTTATAAACACTTCACAAGATCGCTTTTGGTGAGACTTGAACCTGGGTCTCCTGAGAATTTCATCCAAGTTTTAAACACTAGACTTCATCCACTGTGACGGACAATGTACGACATTATGTTGTGATAGGTTTTTTTATTTGAAAATTAGTGAGTTTTACTATTTCAATATGCATCCCTTATTCTTTTTACTGTTGCCAAAAAAAAAAAAAAAATATGCATCCCTTATAAAGTTTACAAATTCTTTGTAAAGCAGTTTTGCATAGATTTTATTGTAAAACCATGTAAATTTTACGCAGACCCTATTGAACAAGTGGATTTTTTCATTGTAATTTTGTTTTTGGCATAGTTTTACATTGTTTTCATTGTAATTTTATATGATCGCAGAGCCTATTAAACAAGTGAGTTTTTTCTTAAATAACCCTACTGAAAATAACTTTTGTATGTCCACCGCTATGTTTTACAGTAAAGACATAATTATGTTTTATTTGTACAGTTTTACAATATTCTTATTATAATGTCAAATTATTGCAGACGGAAATTCAAGTGCTTGGACAGTTAAGGCATCGGCACTTGGTGAAGTTGATAGGATACTGTAGTGAGGAAGACAACAGAGTTCTTGTTTACGAATTCATGCCAAAGGGTAGTCTCGAAAATCAACTTTTCAGAAGTAAGTTCACCAATCTAATCATTTTTTAATCACATAATCTTCAACTTTAGATCCATTTATTTCATCCCTCAATTTCAAAATACATCCGATATATTTACTTCTCTATGTGTAAGTTGAAAGTTGGGTAATAAATTTGGCACCTCCTTTTGAAAAGGAAATAAAATATAAGGGCATTAGCAATAGACAAACCCCAAATGAAGTTTGTCTAATACCACATCACTCAACACATAAACCTCTCTAACAACAAACCTCAATACAAACATAGACAAACTTTTTAAATATAGACAAACCTCATAAAAATATACTACACGGGGTCCACTGTCACTCACAACCAAAAACACAAACATGTATACAATATTGTAACCATTCTCGTCTATGAACCTCAAACCTCATTCCCAACAATGGAGAGGTTTGTCAACAAACCTCTAAAAAGTACACAAACCTTTGTTGACAAACCTCTATTGTTGATGCCCTAAGTAGTTTGTGACCCGTGAAATTCACGGGATGTTTTGTTTTTAATGTGATGTTTTTAGTGTTTCTAGAAATTGTAATTTTGTAAAATATCAAACCACATAGTAAGATCACCTCATGAATAATTGATGATAGATCGTGTACTTAAATAACGGGCATTGACGTTAACATAAAGATTAAATTCGATAAATTAAATAAGTTAAGTAGGTGAAGAGTGCTATTTTTTCAAAGGTAAAATGATGAAAAACCACAACAAATACCAAAATAAATCATACATCTGAAAAAAAAAAAAAAATTTATTAGTGGTTCATGTTGATGTCGTCAATCTTGTAGTTAGTCTTCAATATATATTATTTAATCAATCCTATTATTTCACTTCTACGTACATATCGTATTCGTACTCCAATGAATAGTCCCTATGAAAAAAAATAACTCAGTAATTAGTACGAATTAACCAACAAAATAATTATGTTTTATTAGAATTTTGACGTTTATTTTTAAATGTACGTAAAATTGAACACCAATATTTAACTTTGAGTATAAATGTGCAACAAATTTTTGCACAAATTATGATATATAGTACAAGACAATTACGTCTTTTTTAAAAAATATAAATAGTTTGAATTACAAAGACAAATATTTTTTTTGTGTCAATTATGAAAAAAAGTATGAGACTATGAAATAAATTATCGTTATTTGAACAAAATTGTTATCCAAAATTTGTTCCAGAAACTTTCCAACCCATTGACATTTGACACAAAATATGTGCTCTTTTATTTGAGATTATCTACTAACAATAAACAATACATTCATAACTTATGAGTTTATACTTTACATTTTCTTTACCTTTGATTTTACCTCATTTTTGTGCCTTTTGTATTTCTTCCCTCTTCAAATTACCCACATGATGTTTGCTTATCTGCAGTCACATACATTTCATGATACTTTAAAGTTTATATAATAAAAATAAATTATATTGACCAAAGGGTAAACATTAACATGGCAACCACTTGACAAACGAATAATAACATTGTCACATGTAAATCATTTAAAAACCAAATGAAAAACATGAATCCAAATATAAAGTAAACAATTCATAAAAACCAAAAATATAAAAATTAAAATATTCTTTGTAGGACCACCACCACCACCACAACAACAACAACAACAACAACAACAACAACAACAACAACAACTTACAAATATATGTTTTCATCATAATCAAACAAATAAATTAAACCATAAAATATAGGGTTGAGCTAATACCACAAAGTAATTGTTAATGCCACTGGGTATGAGTCTATGAGAGTGAATAAAATAAACATAGAAAAATGTGTAAGACTAGGCTTTTCGTGGCACTAACAATACCTGTCGTGGAAATAGTGCTCCCCAAAATATATAGCCCATAACTTAGAAACTGATGGGTAAGTACAAAATAGGTATTAATTAAATAAATGAAGTAAATATAAACTATTATATGTATTATTATAGCTTTTATAGCCATTACACAATCATAGATTCCAATATTTTAATTTTATTTTTAATTTATTTTGTGTTATTGTTAAAGTAGATAATTTAATGCCGAGAAACTGATCAAGAGGTGAGTTAAATAAGAAAAAATATATCTGCCTTAAAGGACTCTCATAGATCTCCTGTATCGGGTGTACCTGACGCATAACAACGAATAGGAATGAAACGACTTTGACTGTTTCCCGGGAATTTTCGTTGCACCCCGATTTCAATGGTTTTTAAGGGTTGGCCCCTGTACGAGGTACCGCCCGTGAGTTAGGACTACAGGTCGATCCCAAGGGTTCGGTCCCAAAAGGGCGAACCCGAACTCTAAACTATTTAATTTTTGATTCATTAGCACCATTCAGCCAGCCTCGTCATCATAAGCTCGGATAGTGTAAAGCTCTAAGTAATCTGAAGAGTTTTAATCAATTTATTAACATATTTTATAATAAATATTAATTAAATAGGAAAAAGTATTAATTAATTTGGTGGGTGTTATGTATTATGAAGAGTTTTAATCCATTTATTAACATGTTTTATTACAAAAATGAATTAAATAGAAAAAAACACTTAATAAAAATGACGGGTGTTAAATAATATGAAAAGTTTTAATTAATCTATTAATATGTTCTATTAAAAAAATTTCAATTAAAATGTCAATTTTAATTATAAATTATGAAACTTTGATGTAAATTTGGAAGGGTTACATAAATTTTGGAAAATAATATATTTAAATTAATATCATGTAATAAAAAGTTGATAATTCATGTCATTTTTATTCGTCATGTCACATTAAAATTTGTCATGTCATGTGTAGTACGTGACGTGGCTTTTTGTTAATGCTAGGTGACATTGTATACGTGGCATTTTAAGTTCCCCTTTTAATAATATTGTATAGATGAACGAAAAATATAATGATTCGATGATTATGTAATCAGAGGCGTCTTAAAACAAGTAGAGGTCTGATGCTCGGGGAAAAAAAAAAGGGAGGCCCTATAACATAAGTTTGAATCTTTATGAAACATTTTGTTAATTTTTCATTTACTCTAGGAATAAAAGTTAACAAATAAATTTTGATAACATCTCATCCAAATCGTTCAAAACACTCATCATTTTTACTTGATAATTATCCTCTTGCGAGCCTTTCTTGAAGCAAAAATGTCTATCAAACTGGGCCTTAGCCGCCCCGGCCCGTATGTAACGATTTGATTATTACGTAATGTAAAGTGGTGCTATATGTAATAAACGAGTATAAATCATTGTGAAAGATAAAATAGTTGCGTTTATTCTATTGGGAAAATAGGTATGGAATTAAAGGGTCACTTTAGACCACGATCAACAACAAAGAAAAAAGTCATGAAATACAAATAAAAGAATACAAAAAAGTGATTTCAAATTAATCAATGAGAGACCGTCTCTTCCTATGTTTTTGTGCTATGTGATAGGTGTGTAGGTATTGTGATTTGATGTGATTGTGTGATACTTCTAAGTGCTTACATTTGTGTCGATTTTAGGACCTCAACAAATATTCTAAAGGGGAGTTGAATAGTTGTTCGGATCCTAAATCTCATTTTCATGTATCATCTTATGTCCCATTATCTCTCCGTTTGACACATAAGCAATAACCACTAAAAATAACTATTTAAATATTACCAAAGAATGAGGTGTTAGAAGATTAAGACAATGGTACACAAGATCGAACACAAAAGTGGGACAGATGATCCAAAATGGGTGAATAAAGTATGTATCATTTTAAAATTTTAATTACTAATTCGGATATTATATTTAATTCTTGCTTGTGACTTACTCCCTCCCATCCACTCCAAAGGTAACATGGCCCACTTTTTTGTGAGGAGAAAAGTGGGTCCATGTTACCTTTGGAGTGGATGGGAGGAAGTATTAGTTAAGTACAAGATTATTAAGAATAATTCTAAACTAATAATTAACTAAGGAACAATAAAAGTATGTATGTAAATAACAACAAGATTTTTAACGTGATTCGGCCTAATTGAATTGAAAAGCCTACGTCCACCCCTTATTTTATTAATTGATTATCAAGAGCACCTAGTCCATTATCCCTGCTTACAATAATCAATTAACCCCCACGACTAACCGTAGTCCTCCAACGATAGTTGTTAAGCTCTCGCTTTGAGAAATGTTAAGCCTACAGTGTATGGAATGTTAAGCTCACGAGTGTGAAGGATATTATGCCTTCAATTGTGAGAGATGTATGCTCTCGAGTTTGTGATATATTCAAATCACGATTCACTCAAAGTAAATATATGTTTCTCAATACAATCGACTCTAAATAATATAATGTGACTACGATTCCATTGTTTAGAGAGGATTATAAAAACTATGCACCTTATTAAATCAGCAAGAATTAAACAGTAAAACAACACATTTTTCAAAGACATGACTTTCAAAATAATTGCAAAAACACCGTTAAAGCTCACGAGCAAAAGCAGTGGAAATATTTTTACTAATCTGAATTTTAATGCTCGAAAGTCTTAAAAGATAAATGAAATGTGTAGTAATGCTTTATTCTTCCTTTAATTCCCGAGCTTCGATATCTAATCTAATAATATTAAACACAAAACCGTCCAACCTCATACAACACTTGACAATAATCGTCAAAACATTATCGTTTAGAACTAGTATCAACAAGTTAGTATAGTCGATTACGGACCCCTCATTATGGAAGCATACAAAAATCTGAACAATGGACAAACTAATATAACTGGGTGTTTGTGTATGATATTTTGAAGTTAGAAAACAATGACACACTACGAGGAGAAGGGCAATTAGGAACCAACCAAATTGGTTGATAAAGTCTATTAATTGGTCGATAAAGGCAATTAGTAACTAATATAAGTAGTCGCCAAAGGCTCAGCTTAATTCTAATTTGTCGTTAATTGGTCGTAAATTAGCGACTAGTTTATGATTGTGTCTAATTTACGACCAACTTATTTATTAGTTGCTATTCTGCAACCATTTCGAATGGTAGAAAGTCGATCAGTAACTGAATTTTCTTTTAGGGTCCGTTTGGATAGCAAAAATAGAGGGAAAGGAAGGGGAGGTGGAGTGAGGGGAGGTGGAGGGAGGGGAGAGAAGGGGAGGGCAAATGAAATGTGGGTGTTTGGATAACAAAAATTATGAGGGGAAGTGAAAGGGGGAGGAAGTAGGGAGATGAGGAATGGATAGAGGATTGGAGGATGTTAGTGGTATAATTAGAGTTCAAATAATGTTTTTTTTCCAAATCTTGCCTCCATTGGAGAGATTATGGTTTGTTCTATTGGAGAGAAAATTAATCCTCTCATTTCTCTCCCCTTCCATTCCCCTTCTCCCATATTTTTTATCCAAACAAAGGAAATTAAATCCCTCCCTTTCCCTCCCCTCCCCTTCTCTCCAATTCTTTCAATCCAAACGGACCCTTAGTCTCAGAAAATGGTCGCAAACTGTATTTTAGATGTTCAAAAAAATGCATTCCCCTAACTATTTTTAGGATGAGAGGAAAGTATTAATCCAAACTACATGTAATTAGTAGTTTAAACTCAAGAAGGTCCAAAGTTTAGAAGATTCATTACTTTATTATACAACAAACTGCAATTCTTAATATACATGGATAAAACGTAAAAGCTTCCTCATAAAATTATAGGAAATAAAGATTAGATCCAACTTACATTTTTTTAAATACATAATTTACAAGTGCAACAAAAAAAAGCACAAGAGAAATACATAAAGAACCTCTAGAGTTATGGTCATTACTTTAACAAGATTTCTTCACTAAGATTTAGTGTACAAGAGGAATACTTCGAGTTGTTCATGAAGATCAACTTCTTGTGCTTTACTGAAAGAAGAATGGAAGTAGCTTCTACTTCTCCAATTTTTTGTTCTCCCTGCAACCAGAATGAGGACTTTGAGTTCTCCAATATCATCAAAATTCATAGTCTCCCAACACTAAAAACATGGAAAAATCAGACAGAACGAAAAGCAATGTTTTATATCTATGTTCCCAATATCATTTATAAAATTCTATGCACATAGTAAATCATTAGATTTACTATATTAAGTTAAAAATAAAGAGAAAATGTATAGATATTAGATCTACAACATTAGCTGAGAAATAAGGAGAAATTTTCTCAAAAAAAATACCAAGATCTACAAATAAGGAGAGACCATATTAATGTAAAAATCCTAAAATCAATAAATTAATGCAATCTTAGAAGCAACAAAAGTATAATAAAAGTTAAGGAAAAATTACTACACGGAAAAAAATAAAAAATGAAAAGAAGAAGAACCAGCATTAAATTTACACCAAAATTGGTCTTAATTCGAAAAAAATAACACAAAGAAAGGAAGAAAAGTAAGAATAGGATATTAGATTCAACCTTAAAAGATTAACGACATGAAGTATGCTATCTTAGAATCTTCAAGGTTATGTTCGTAGATGAAGGGGGATGTAGTAGGAATTTATTATTAAAGAAGTTATATGATTAAGGAGGTAGAAGAAAGGGAGTACTGGTAGTTGAAAAGTGAGTTAAGAATAAGGATTGGGGCAAAATAATGTAGAGAGTGGCTATTAAATGGAAATGCAAGAAACCCTACTTCAACTTCATAACACCGTTGTAAGCTTTTTGTTCTGTGAAAATTTGAGTTGGTCACTATATTAGTTGCAAATTTATGACTAATTGTGAATTAGTAGCCAAAAGGCAACTAATATAAAATGTTTGCTAATTAGAAACTAATTTCAGGGACTAATTGATTATTGGTTATTGCATCTTCTATGTTTTTAGTCGCTAATTAGCAACCAAATTTGCCGTTAGTCGCACATGTTAGTTGCTAAGTGGGCCTTTTACTTGTAATGACGAATCTTGGGTTATTAGACTAACAACGTGCAATAAAATTCATCGTATTACATGTAACACATTTTTAACACAATTGCAATATATAAGTGGTTTGACACTCCGACACAGAAATTCGATGCATAGGCTAAGTCGTCTATATTGTCGTATGTATAATTTCATACTTGCTAATACTCAAGATTATTAGAAATTATTATATTCATCTTCTTCTCTAATGATGCTAATATTTTGAACACTACTTTGTGTTTGACTTTATTCATGTACTCTTATAATAACATTTTAGGTGCATTTGCAAAATTGTTTCATTACATCTTGAAATTGAATTTCCAAATGAAATTTCACTTACTTAACGGGATTAAGCAAGTAATATAAACTAGTATAGATCATGTGTAATTCTTGTACAGTACGTTTAGATTTTAATTTTAAAATTTTAATTTTTGTGATTACAGGTTTCAATTAACATCTCATTAATTTCACATTTATCATCCTTTTTTTTAAATCGAGAAAAAATTAAAACAGAATAAATAATAAAGAGAGTTAATTAATGTTACGAAACTAACGATATTATTTTATAATATTTTTTTCTCAAATCAGTTTGTTGAAAATGTTTCATTGTCACGAACCTAATAATAATAATAATAATAATAATAATAATAATATGCAGGCATTTACTATATATTCAAATTAATTATTTAATTGCAAATCACTATCATTCATGGAAATCATAATATGCATTTTTATTACCAATAGTATTATTTCCTAATTTAAATTTAGCTATTTGCAAGGAAATGTTATTAGGAGACTTAATCTCTTAATATATAGAGGATTGTACCAACCAAACAACCCACCTCTTCTTCTACTTTCGATAAATTACAATTCCCAGCATGTTTTTTTTTCTACTGGGTAACTAAGCAAAAAATCAAGTCTCACAATAATCTTTTTTAATAAATAAAGGTTTAAAAATCGTGTGTTTTCTTACAGACATGTTGAAGTGAACTTAGGTACTTCAAAACTAAATATATATAGAAGAGGTGCACTAATTAGCAAACTGTGTAATACTTTCAAACTAGTTCACTAAAATACTAATTAATATGTACTTGAGTTTTCAAAAACATTACATAAAACTCAAAAACTTTACAACAAAGCTATAACAGTGTATAATAAACCTTTGAACATAAAATAATTTATATTTATATAATTCATAACTGCTTCGGGTTTATGGCGAGAAATTTTTGTACATTCTAGATTACAAAAACTAAACCAAATCCAATAAAATCTCCCATATATTTGATAATTACTTCATGTTGATTTAATTTTGTTACTAATATGTCCTTGTAGTCCTTATATTTAACTTGTTCATAGGATACTAATTAATGAAGTCTACATAAAAATATTTTTCAGGGTTTTCTGCTTCACTTCCATGGTCAACAAGGCTTAAAATTGCGCTTGGAGCAGCCAAAGGGTTAGCTTTTCTTCATGAAGCGCCGACGCCTATCATTTACCGAGATTTTAAAACTTCAAACATCTTATTAGATTCGGTAAGTATATTATTTTAATTGAAAATATATAAAAAAATAACTCTTATTTATTTGTTTTTATGTATGATATTTGAATTATTTCGTACTCTACCATTATTAGTTTACACACACGCGCATAGACACATAAATATGATTTTAAAATATTAAAATAGTTGTCTATAACTCATAACAAGTCATAAATATTCTATACTTTATTTTAAAATCCTCTATTTGTGAATTTTCAATTCTTCTTTTTTCTTAATATTTCCTCCAATCTCATATGAAAGAGGCACTTTTGCAAAAATTAAATGATATTTTTTAAAATCCTACTTTACCCAAATCACTTGAAAAAGAATGATATTCATTGAAAAAGAAATCCTACTTTACCCAAATCCGACTTTTGATACGAGACTCTTTTAAGGAAAAAAAAAACTTGTTTAGAAAAGAAATTTGAAAAAATTATAATAATAGAAAAGGAGTTACGTGGTGAAGAAATTATTGGTTTCCTGCCAAAGTTAAGGGGGGCAATCGTCACTTTTGCGGTTTCCGTGAAAATGGTCATTAACCCTCTTAACTTAGGTCAATCATGAAATTAAGCCCCATAAGTTAGAACACAAATGTAGTACTTAGGCCTGATAACTTTGACAAAAAGTGAAATCAAACTCATTTTAGCTTTCCAACTTAAATTATATCATTAAATCATTTTATATATAAGCTCATTTACACTAATAATTATAAATATTTTGGGATTATGTAGCATACCCCTATGTTTTTTCCAATTCGATCATGTACCCTCGGTTTTAAGAAATATCTAATATACCCCTAAACTCCTAGATTATTTTCTTAAATATCCAAAGTATCGAAGTTTGTATTTTTTAAGGGTTAAATATTGTCACGTGAAAATTTATATTGATGAGTAAGTGACGATTATGTTGATGGCTCGACATATTTCAGATGAGTACTCAACTAAAACCGACAAAATATAATATTTAAAATGTTAAAATTTGGGCATTTAGGTATGTCTAGATCATTTTATAGAGTTTAGGGGTATCTTGTGTGTTTCAAAAATCCAAGGTATATTGTAGAATTCTAAAAGGCACGGGGTTACATCGTAGAAAACCCTAAATATTTTTAAAGTATTTATTTATTTAACTTATTAACATAACGTTTAGAATATATCTAATATTTTTTTTACTATTTTTCATATAATTCACATACAAAAGAGATAACGTTTACCAATTTTCAAGTTTGTGTAATTCAATCAAATAAATTTTTTTTCTCAAATTGCATAAACAATTTTTAAATTTATAATAAGTTTTTATTATATGATTATAAATTATATACATGAATTAAATTGAAATTTTTGGTGCAACTTTGCTTGAAAATAAAAAAAAATTGGGTTGAATTTTAACTTTTTTTTTTATCAAAGTTATGGGGCTTGATCACTAAATTTGTAACTTATGAAGTTTAATTTCACAATTGACCAAAGTTAAGGGGGCCAATTGCCACTTTCGCGGTTTCCCTAACTAAATCTAAATGTTAAATTGCAATAGGATTTCACGCCAAAATTATCAGATTTTGGCCTCGCAAAGGATGCTCCAATGGAGGACTATAATCATGTCACCGCCACCAGTACTATGGGAACACTTGGCTATGCAGCACCTGAGTACATCATGACAGGTACGAATTTCTGAGGGGTGTTTGGTAGTAAGACTTGGAAGGGAATGGAATGCATCTGTTCTAAGTGTTTTGTTTGGTCATTTTAGAATAGAGTGAGAGACTTAATGGAGTCTAAGTGTACTCAAATTCTTGAAATCTCATATTCTCCTTTTCCACACACACACACACACACATATATATATATATATAGAGGTAGGATCCGGTGAGTCCACCTAAATATTTGAGTCCACGAAACAATATCACGCACTATACATAACAATATCACGAAATCTTTTTTCCCAAAAAAAAAAATTCCTAAAAAAAATTTTTTTTCTCCAAAAAAAATATTTTTTTTTTCGGAATTTTTTTTTTTCCGCATATTTTTTTTTTTTTTC